>CM047909.1:12225087-12380008 GCA_026229545.1 Pistacia atlantica | reverse complement strand
AGCTTCTTCGCCTCTTGCCACCCTAGATGAATACCCTCCAATATGGGTTAACTCTCATGGAAGAGAAGCTTGGTTGCTACGCAAGCCAGAAAAGAAAAGAAAAGAAAAGAGAGTCTCTGGTGAAAAAGGAGAAGCATGCAAAAAAGTAAAAGAGGCAAACTATTACTACCTTGGTCACGTAGTTGCATGCCCAAAACAGTAGTTGGGGAGGAGACGAATCTCTAATGCTTGCAAAAGTCTACAGGGTGATGGCATCCTTGGCTGTTAAGGCCCCAATGCCGATGTGCTTGAGGAGCTCATTGATCAGTGCGTCGAGCGTGGCTTGAGTTGCCTCATCCGTCTTTTTGTCTCCTTGTTGAGGCAAGCTTGATTTACTTCCCATGAAAATGGCAGCCTTACTTGTGGGAATAGACTTCTTCTTGGTCAAGTCCTTGGCTGTAGATTTCTTAAGGTCACGAGCTTGCCTTACAACCTCCTTGCCTGAGCCACCTTGCTACTTGACGACCTTCTGCTTTCCCGAGTCCCTTGTGGCTAGATCGATTTCTTTTTGCTAGAGCCTTCTTGTTGCTCTAGCACCTTCTTCTTGGCCGAGCTATCATACTGCTCGGACACTTTTTCTTTCCCTGAGCCTCTAGTTGGCTTGGTGGTTTTCTTTGTCAGCCTCTTTTGGAGCTCGAGGGCACCCTTCTCCCTAAATGCCTTGGAGGCAATCGAGGGCTTCTTGACACTTGAGCCTTCCTGTTGGCTTGGTGGTTTTCTTTCATCGGCCTCTTTTTGGGACTGAGGGCACCCTTCTCCCTAAATGCCTTGGAGGCAATCGCGGGCTTGACACTTACAGCCTTCCTCGTGCTGCATGTTTTGCTTAAGGACTAGGTCGAGGCACTCTATCCAAGCATCCTGGTAGCATCAACATGTTGTTTCTTCGCCAAAGCGACTGACGGTTTCTTAGCAGTCCCAGATATTACTGTTTTCTTCTTTAGGCCTTTGGGTTTTTCGACCCACATATCTGTAAAGGGAGAATCAGATAGTCAGCGACCTAATGGAGTGAAAAAGAAAAAACGACCAAGTAAGCACTTACTTTTCTAAAGAATGGTATTGAATTTGGCTTCGACGGCACAAAAGTCGTACTCTCTCAATCGAGGAAGCGTGATAAGCTTGGTAATGTTGTGCTCATCCTCGGAAAGATTGTTGAAACGCTTAAGCTCACTTCAAGAAGAAAGTTTGGCTTGACGTTTATTGCAAAGCAAAAGAATTTGGTTAGTTCAACAGTCGAGCTTCAAAAAATTCTTTGGACGCCCAAGGGTCAGAGTCTTACTAGCTTTTGGAGCAAAAATGTCGGTCTCCCTGGCCTCGTTGAAAAAATATTGATAGTCCCAATGTGGAACTTTCTTTGGGATGTCGACCAAACCATTAAAATGTATTTTTCTTGCCTTGGAGTGATAGTGCGTTTGGTCTTGACTCTTTTTCAATCTATACTAATGGACAAGCTCTTCTACAGATAGCTCACCCAAATTGGCTACATGATATGTTATATACATGCCTACTATTATTATGTATTAATTCGTCGATAACTGAAGAGAAAAGATACCGAACCGTTCCAAAATACCGGCGATGAAGTAATGAGGGGGAATGGACATCCCACACCTCAAGAGTGTATTAGAAACGACCACACAATCGGTGAGGGGATTTTTATAGGAGAAGCATTCTGGAGCCCTTAAGGAAAGTTGAGGCACATAAACTTCATTTACACACCTAATATCCTCGACCCCAATCAAGGAATGTGGTTCCTTTCCGACCTATAAGTTGGAGATTTCTTTGGTTAAGAAATCTCCACAAAAGTGTGGTCAAAAGAGCCCATCACATCGGGGTCTGAGCTCCAGCAATGACATCCTCAAAAATCTAAGGGATTACACCCCCAAGAACTGTTGAGCCTATTGGAGAGTCGAGCATGCGATCACTGTTGTGGCTACTCGACGAAGACATGGTGAAAGCTCGTCTCTGGGTACCTAAAACAAAAGCGAATAAGTGTCAGAGCTCAAAAATTCAGCGACCTATCTACACTTTGCTTTCAATTTAGGCACCTAAGATAGCTCGCGTCAAACAACAGACACAAGCGAGCTACCAGGATTCCGGTGGCCGCTTAAACCGTCGAAAACACACTAAAAAAACCCTGACAAAGCCGTAAAAAACTCAATGAGGCTACGAAAATGGCCACCCTCAACCATAAAAACGTATAAAAACAAGTAAAGGAAGAGAAATGAGCCTTATCGAAGTGTAAAGATAGAAGAAACTCGCCGAAAAAGTGCCGTGAAAATGAAAGAGCAGCAACGGAATAAGCAAAGAAATCTTGAAACTTTTACAAAGTGTGTAGAAGTTCTAACGAGGTTTCCTGCTTTTATAGTAGTTTGCATGGGAGACGAGAAGGTGGGATTCAACCATAGCCGTCGATCTATAGTGAATCTTGACCCTCCATTCATCGAGCAAGCTTGGCCTTTGGATATGGCCACATGTCAATCATCCGCAACGGTCAATCAACCGTCAAATTGCCACAATCATAACCGTTGCTGCACATCACTTCAATTTTGCGTATGGATAGCTGTAGTCACCCATACATGACCAAAAGTAATTGCCAAAGGCTGCTACACTTAATGCGACATGACTGCATGGAAATTACTCATATGCCCCTCATTTCAAATTTTGAGTATGTCAAGAATATTACAAGAGGGGAAAAGCCAAGTGTTGAGTATGTCGATCATAGATTAGTCCGACTCATGAAGCTCGACCATACCTACATTCATCACACAACTGACGAATTCTAAGCTTGATATCAAATCAAGCAATAGTCTTCGAAGCTCGAAACGAGCACCATACACTAGGGGCAGATGTTGTGTTTGATTTTTCCATTCAACTCAAAGAATTGTGAGGTTATAGCTCGGTCTAGAATCAATTCGAAGCAATCAATTGTCTGGCCCAGCATAAGCTTGTCAAGTTGTAGCTTGACCTAGCACAAGCTAGTCACGACCAATCTCTACAGTTGTTCAACCAACACACAGATAACTTTAATCTCGGATATCTCAGGAAGGATCAGATTGATAACAATCTTGGCGTTATCTCAACGCTCAATCGCGAGAATATCATAATTGTATTTCAATCTTAATTGTACTCCCTTTATTTTTGCTCTTTCCTTTGTACAAAATCTGTATATAAACCCCCTCTAACGATAAGAAATGGATTAGCAAATTGTTCTAGGATTATTATTGTAAGCTCTTACAACAAATACAAAAACAGTGGACGTAGGCTCAAGAGTTTAACTTTCCAAACCATTTTAAAAATCTTTTATGTCATTTACTTAATTGTTCTTGATTCATTACATTGTTGGTTACCCGCAATCACGCACACATCAGTTCCAATTTCATCAAGGTCAATCGAATCGCTCTAGTTGGTGTAAAATCTTGTATCAACAATAGGTAATACTTGTATAAATATTATATTCTTTATAAATGTGTGAACTAATTATAGGGTTTTTGGAGAAAAAAGGGTATATGATCTTTACATGTAGTTAATTATCTTTAAAAGCTCTATTTTATCATAATCCTAAAGTATATATGATCTCAAGAAAAAAGGTTTTACTTCACTATATAAAAGTTTTTACATTAAAATGGAAGGGGAGAATCAATTGAGAACCAATACTTTCACCTAAGGTTTTCACCATTCTTTCATTTTTCAACTTATCACAAAGTTGATAAACGTTTTTACACCTTAGTCTAACAGTTACATCTCTTGCAAGAGACATGATACTTTTGAAATAACTGTTAATCGATGGTTATTGGAAATTAAATAACAGTTATGTATTCTTATCAAAAAAATTATTTCTATGCATGTCTATAAATAAGATCATAAACAAACTCTAGGTATTCATTATTTTCTTTCTTACAGTTACACACATACCGTAAATTACAAATGAGGGTTTGTAAGTATTAGATATGGGTGGGACACCCATGATGGGACCCATCCAATTATAATATTACGTTGTGGTAATTGCCATTATCACTATCTTGCAGTAGTTGCCTTGAAGGTAACTACCGCATGTATATAAGAGTTTTTTCATTGATGAAAAACACTCTTAACTTTCTTATGCTCAAAATTTCTCTCTTCATTCATATTTCTTACTAAAAGTGAAGAAGATTGTGGTATGTGCTTGTGATTGACAAGAAGGAGGAGGTATTTATGCTGTGATTTCTTTATTGTTGTTCGTTTATAAAAATGTGATTGCAATAATGACATGTTGATATAATCTTGGGATTGAATTAGGAAATATGTTATTCTTAATTTACTAACAATGGTATCAGAGCATGGTTCATATTTTTTTTATGTTTAGTGTTAATATGATGAAATATGCTGAATGTTATCTATTATTAGTGTTTAGTTTTGAAATTTCGTTTTTAATGTTTGTGCAATTGTTTTTTATTTTTTTTTTTTGGTAAAACTAATTAGAAAATTAAATTCCTTAAAATGAAGTTAAAATGGCTAAGATGAAGGGGGAATCCCACTCAAACCCAAGCCTTTTAAGGCCTATACTGACCTTGAACCATATGGGAAATTGCCTTTTTTTTTTTTTTTTAAATTTTACCGATTATACAATGTTTTTAATTTAAGTCTACAGTGCACTTTCTTTATACCATAATTAAAACTGTAATGCACTTTCTTTATACCATAGTTAAAAGAAAATTTGGTTGTCAAGGCATTAACCCAAGTCTATTACGTTGAAAGCCCAACCTACTGACCACTAGGCTACATTTTTTTAGTGTTAATTAGTCTTGGATAATCTATAATATATTAGCCCAAGCCCAATTCATAAAAGAGTCAAATGGGTCAAGATGACCTGAGTATTCGACCGTATAGTCAAATAGGTTAGTCAAACTCGATCAACAGAGTCAAACAGGGTCAAGTTGACTCGGTCAAAGGGAAAACGGGTCAACCAAACCCAAAGTTAAGGAGAGTTGAGGATCCAATGCATGCTGGTGTGTGTGGACTGTAGCCGACATGTGGCAGCACATGGCAAGTTGTTGTCGATGTGTTGCTACCTTTGTCTGTGCGTGGTAGCGTGTGGAGGCTTCTAAAGTATCATTTTCCTTTTTTTAAAGAATAGAATGCATACTTGGTATGATATTGCAGGTATATTTTAGTTATTGAGCCATAAATATGTGTAAATATATTATTTGTCAAATATAGTTAACCTTTATTTGATAAATGAATAGTGTTTTTTTTTTTTTTTTTTTTGGTATTTGTTACAGAAAAAATGTTAAGTTATAGATATGTGAGGGCTGTTAAAAACCCGCTTAAAAGGAAATGACAATGAACATGATTAGAACTCTACAAACTCACACCTTAATGTTAAAAGACACAGAGAATGAGTTGGTGCAACTAGTGAATCATTTCATTCATGTGAATGAAAAGATGTAGAGAATTGTCTAGTAAGGAGGATTAATTAGAGATGAGATGAAATACAATGTCCTTAGAGAGACTCTTAATTACCCTAGTCTCGTAGGTCTCCTTGATTTGGTTTGGAACAAGCCAGAAGATCAAAATCCTAAAGATGCCTATAAAGGTTATAGACGTTTAGTTAACAAATACATCAAAGAGTACATAGATTGGGGTGCTAGAAAGACGGCTGGTGCATCTATTGAAGTCTCAACTTGTAAAGGACATCACAAGAAATTAGGAGTTCCCTTGCCTAGGATAGCTTACAAGTTAGTTAATGACCTTAGAATAAGGCTTCTTAGATCCTTTCTAGTTTGTGGGATGTGGCATTACATTTAGGTTTTTTTTGGGCATTTGTTTGTTTTAATGTCAATACATGTTGAATTCTATTTATACAATGAAATTAGTTTTGTTTACTATTTTTTTAATGAAAATTTGAATTTTTTTTTTATTGTTCTATGTGAACTTATGTTGGATTATATTTATATTATTATGCATTTATGTTGTTTTAGAATTGCAATTAATTATATCTATGATAGTTGGAGATTAGAATTTTGGATGATGATTATTGACATAGTTAACTTTTGACTCCAAATCTAATATACAATTATTATTGATATAATTAATTACATAAATATATGTATGTTTTGAGCATTGAATAGTGTGCATTATCCAATGTGTATATCTGTTTAGAAATGACATATGCTTCTAAGAATATTTTCGCCAAACTTAGTAAAGGAGAAAAATTTAACGGTAAAAATTATGAGATATAGAGCATGAAAATCCAATATGTCGTAGAAGAACAGGAGGTTCTTAAAGCTATTACTACGACCATGGAAGAACCTGAAGAAGGAGCCATGACTCAACATAGAAGAGAACGTGCAATTTATGACATGTGGAAGAAAAAGAATTCCACTGCTCACATCACTTTGTTGAGCAGCGTGGATACTGATCTCATGAAAAAAGTATCAAGAATATTAATTATCAAAGGACATGTGGTACACCCTTGCTAAAAAGTTTGGAGGTACATCCATTACCAAACTCTAGTCACTTACAATTAAATTTGACACATATAAGAAAAAGCTTGAACATACTATGAGAATACACTTAAGGCACTCGTCAGACATGATTAGTGAGATGAGAGATGCAAGTCATGTCCTAACTAATGAACAACAGGTTAAAGCTGTCATAAGATCAGTGCCTCAAAATTGGGAACACATGAAGATACACCTTACCCACAATAAAGGCATCAAAAATTTAGAAGATGCCACACAACATCTAGAACTGGAAGAAGATCGCCTTAATGCTAGTAAAGCAAATACTGATGTGTATATGATTGGTTTTAGTTCACATGATCGGAAGGGATTTAAGCATAAATTCCAAGGTGGATCTCAAAGAAAAGGTAATAATATAAGGCTCAAGGAACGAAAAGAAAGTTCTATAAATACAAAAAAGGAAAGCATCCTACCAATAAGAAAAATATGGCAAAGGTAAAATGCTATAACTGTGGAAACAAGGGACATTTTGCTCGCAATTGTAGTGAATCGAAAAAGGTAAATTACTTGTTTGTACAAATAAGTTTTATAAATGTTTCTAGTTCTATTTTCTAACTGAATCTCATACTTTGTGGACTGTAGATTCAGCAATCACAGACCATACAGTGAAAGACATGAGTGTTTTCGTGGAGTTTTGACTAATATCACGAGAAACAAAGTGGATATATGTAGGTAACAATTCAAGAGTGGAAGTTATCGGCACATGCAAATTGATCATGCATAGAGGTTGAATCATATAATTACATGACGTGTTATATGCACCTGAAATTCGTCGAAATTTGATTTCTGTGTTAGAACTTATTAAATTAATTTAAACTTTTCAAGTACTGGTGTCCATTTATTTTTTGACACAATTACTATGGTTATGGTTATGGTTATATTTTCGATGTTTTTATTGGACTAGATATTGATTATAATTATAGTTATGCTTGTTTTTCCTTCATTATATCTTCCAATAATGATGATGTGAATGTATGGCATGCAAGATTGGCCATATTGGTAAACAACAATGCATATACCAGCAAGAGAATGCTTGTTAGGAAACTTAACGAAAGTAGACTTGTCTATTTGTGAACATTGCCTAGTTGGAAAAACAGAAAGAAAAGCATTTGGAATAGCGATAATAGCTGAAGTTCCATTACAATTAATTCATTCTTACATATGTGGTCCAATGAATGTGAGGGCTAGACATAGGGCTATTTATTTCATTACATTTATATATGATTTCACCCGATATGGTTATGTCTTTTTGATCTCTCAAAAATCTGAAGCTTTAGAATGTTTTAGGAAGTTTAAAAACTTAGTTGAGAATCAATTAGATAAAAAGATAAAAGTTCTATGAATCATTCGAGGTCGAGAATATCTATCTGATCAATTTAGAAATTTTTGTGATGAAATGGGAATAGAACATCAATTAACTATTCCAAGAACTCCACAACAGAATGGTGTTGCAGAAAGAAGAAACAAAACCTTACTTGAAATGGTGAGGTTTATGATGGCACATGCAAATTTGCCCATCACCTTTTAGGGTGATGCCTTATTAACTGTCACATACATACTCAACCGAGTACCCTCCAAATCTGTTACTATTACACCATATGAATTATGGACAAATCGAAAACCCGATTTGAGTCTCCTAAAACCATGGGGATGTGCTGCTTATGTTCATGACCCTTCCCATAAATATGGAAAATTTGGTCCAAGGAAGAAGAAATGTATCTTCATAAGATTCTCAAAACATTCCAAGGGATACGTCTTCATAGAAGAACAATAAAGTGGTAATAACACTGAGTTTGAATCATGAGATGTCATGTTTTTAAAAACTGATTTTCTAAGAAGAACGAGATAGGTCAAGACCTGTTTCTATATGAAACAAAAGATCAAGACAATTTCGTTGCTAAAAACTAGTTGGTTATACTACATCCCGTTGGGAGCGATATGGAAGTTGATGAATCAATTTCAAATCCTCCATTGTTCCCCATTGATGATCCAACTATGATAGTTGGTCCAAGTGGGAGTACCACCAATCAATCTCCAATATGTTAATCAAACAAGAAACAAGTTCCATGTCGATAATTTGAGATTGAAGGGGAAATTATTCTAGTTACTCCACCAGATGAAGAAAAGCCAAGGAATGTAAATGAGGCTCTCAAATGCAAAGCCATTGGGAACAATAGGTTCTCAAAATATAAAGTTGATGGCAGTATTGAAAGAAACAAAACTCGCTTAGTCGTGAAGGGGTATACACAACAAAAAGGAATAAATTATAAAGAAATCTTTTTCGCCTGTTGTGTGGTTACCTCAATTCGACTTGTTCTAGGTATAGTTGCGAACATGGATCTTGAATTGCATCAAATGGATGTAAAGACTGCTTTTCTTATGGGAGAATTACAAGAGGAAATCTATATGGAATAAACAATAGGTTTTATTAGAGAAGGTCAAGAACATAAAGTGTGTAGACTTTTAAAGCCAATTTATGGCGTCAAGTAGTCCTCAAGACAGTGGTATATTTGATATCATAATACGATAATGTCGTATGATTTCAAAATGATTGATGAAGAGCACTGTGTGTATACAAAGTGATCCAATGACAAATTTGTTATATTATCATTATATGTCGATGATACACTTATAGTTGGAAGTGAAAATGGATTTGTCAATGAAATCAAAAGATGGTTATCATCTCATTTTCAGATGAAAGATATGGGTGAAGCGATATATATACTTGGAGTCAAGATTTTAATAGATTGCTTAAGGAAATTAATATCTCTTTCACAAGAGCCACACATTAAGAAAATTCTTGAACGATTTCATATGCAAGATTATAAACCCATAGACAACCCTATCTTGAAAGGCAAAGGCAAGACTTTGAGTCATGAAAAATGTTTCTTACACAAGTGCTGCTGGAAGTCTCATGTACACCATGATGTGCACAAGACCTGACATCTGTTATGTTGTTGGGTTGATAAGCAAATATCAGTCTGACCTAGGACAAGCACATTGGAAAGCAATGAAGAGAATTTTAAGATATCTAAAGGGAACAACTGATTACTCATTATGTTATTAAGGAAATGTTTACACTTAAAAGGCTACACCGATGCTAATTCGGGAGGAGATTTAGATGAAAGGAAATCTGCTTCCAAATATGTTTTCTTACTAAATGGCGGGTCCATATCTTGGAGTAATAAGAAACAATCATGCATAGCCTTATCTAAAATGGAGGTTGAGTTTGTAGCATGTTCAGCTGTAGTGCAAGAAGCCATTTGGTTAAGATGGTTCATGAATCATCTGAGAATAATTAATGTTGCTATTGAACCAGTGAGAGTAAATTGTGACAGGTCAAGTAGCAATAACATACACTAAGGATCCCAAATATCATGGTAAAACACAACACATAAATATCAAATACAATTTTGTACGAGATTTGGTGGCACAAAAAAAGGTGAACATGAAGTACATATCTACGCATGACATGGTTACGGATCTATTTACAAAGCCTATACCAAGAGATACATTTAATAGACATATCAGATCTCCATGCTTACATAGATGTTGAATGTACTCATACTCTGAGATTTCCCAAAAATGTTTATGTTTATCTTATCAATATTAAATAACAATATTGTTAATGCTCAGTTTCATTTATTATGGAACATACATGAAGGAGTACACACACACACACACACATATATTTATACACACACACACACACACACACACATGTGTGTGTGTGTGTGTGTGTGTGTGTGTGTGTGTGTGTACATTTATTTTAAAGAGTATGTCGAACAATTAAAAGATCGACATTCTCACACGGGCAATCACCTCCATTACTTTATAGGAATAGAGATGAGACGATTTTAAGCTTATTATCTAGGTGATAATAAAGAGCCAAGCTTAAAATATTTAACGTCGCCTAAGACAAAATAAATATAATGTCATAATGAAATATAACCATAAGTGATAAATTATCAAAATTTATTACTTTATCTATCTAATTGCCAGATTAGAGTTCTGATGAATTAAAAGTATGTAAAGTGAACTCAAGTTAGACATTAGATATGTTTGAACTAAAATCTGTACGACATTTACAAGAAAAAAGAGACGTGCACTCCATGGGAAAAGAAGAAATGATGTAGCATGTGATTCATACTACATTGCAAAAATATTGACCAAGAGGTAATGAAAGTCAAAATCTCAACTTTAACATTGTGTGAGACTTTGAGATTATAAGAATAAAATCTCATAGAGTACCCTTATTGCCCTATTATCTTTCTTGAAAACCTTATTTAATGATTGTTATCTTAAAGTGTTGCTGAAAGATTAAGATAAATTCAATCTGCTGGGACATTTCTGGAAAACCAAACTAAATGAAAGTTGCAAGAATCGAGAAAGAGGAAGATTAAATTTTTTTGGATTATCACACTACAATCATGTGTATTCATTGGTCGACCAATTATGTTTTGTTTTTTATGTACGGACAAAACATAATTATGAGTACAACAAATGTTTATTATAAGTAATCTAAGGTATTGCATACAGCATACAACCCAAGTTTCACAATTTGAGAAGTTATATATTCCTAACAGATATATGACTAATGTGCTCTCGATGTATTGCGTGGTCACATGACATATTTACTGAAGTATGAACCTTGAAGAAGCACAGAGAGAAATAGTCTCATCATGTGTGAGTGGAAAATACTAGATATAGGTGGGACACCTATAATGGGACCTAAGCAATTATAATATTGTGTTGGTAGTTACCACTATCTTGCAGTACTTGCCTTGAAGGGAACTACTGCATGTATATAAGAGTTTTTTCATTGATGAAAAACACTCTTAACTCTCTTACACTCAAAATTTCTCTCTTCATTCTTATTTCTTACTAGAATTGAAGAAGACTATGGTTTGTTCTTGTGATTGACAAAAATGTGATTTATGCTGTGATTTTTTTATTGCAGTTCGTTTATAAAAATGTGATTGCAATAATGACATGTGGATATAATCTTGGGATTGAATTAGGAAATCTGTTATTCTTAATTTACTAATAGTAAGCAATTTGAGTGTCCAAGATTTTTTTCATGTTGCCACTAACCTTACGATGGTGTCAAGATCTTGCTTAGTATTTTTCTTCAATGGTATCAGAGCATGGATTATCATGCATGACAACCCATTCAAGAAATTCAAAAGACAATTAGTCTCATTTTGATATGGATTGTAAAAATTCAAGGTTCTAGTGTGTTATCGAAGCAAAGAGGAGATTTCTAGGTCAAACTGCATCAAGTTTGGTCAAAAAATGAGGGAGAAATTACAAATTTAGAAATTTGTTATCTAAAAACACTTCTATGTGTGTGCACTTCATGCACTAAAGAAGAAGCAAACTCCTGTTAGTTCACACGTAGACATGTGTAGCACACTTGGAATTAGTGTTTGAAACTCGACCCACCTCTTGACCCGATCAATGGGCTGGGTTCTAGGTTGGACTAGTCGATTGGATTGATGATGTTAGCATGTCCAACAAGTTTGAAATCTAGCAAACACATCCTTAGAAATTACACATTAGTCACTACATGTTTAAAATCTAACAAACACACTCCTGCGATTTGACTAGGAAATCGCAAAGTAGCTAGATGATGGCAATGATGATCAACGACCAATCGGAGCTCGAGATGATGAAGGTTTTGATGTGGAGATGAAGGTGATGCTAATGGTAGTGTTAGGTGGGGTGGTTGATGTTGAAAGCTGGAATCAGAGAGGAAGTTGTCGATTTTTATGAAGAAAGAAGGTTAGCGGCAACAATGGTTGGCAGCCAATCATAGTTCAGGATGATAGGGGTTTTGATGTGGAGATGAAGGTGATGTTGATGGTGGTATTAAATAGGGTGTTTGGCGTTGGAAGTTGTTAGAATCAAGGAGGAAGCTATCGATTTTCGCAAGGAAAGAAGGTTGGAGGCGATAACGATTGTCAGCCAATCAGACTTCTGGGTGATTGGGGTTTTGATGTGGAGTTCAAGGTGATGCTGATGGCAATGTAAAATTGGATGTTTGGCACCAGAATTTGTCAGAATTAGGGAGGCAGTTGTTGGAATTGCTGATTTTTGTTGACTTGGTTTTGTTACTAAGTTAGTTAGACCAACAGTTTGTCACTGTTCCACCGATTCAACCACGGGTCAAAATGGTTTAATTGCTAAAAAAAAAGGTTTCAGGTGTAATCGACCTAACTAAGCCCTCAGTTGCTGGTTCAACTGATCGAACTGGTCGGTCAGGCCAGTTCTAAAACATAAATCCAGTTTTCAAGATCCACCTCATTGACCTGTTCTTGGATCTACATTCAAACAAGTTTCTTGGATTGTGTTTTGGAGCGCTCAGCTCGAATAAGGGTTTGCACCTTGACCTACTAAGAGAAAGACATGATCTAGAAAACAATTTGCACTTTGGCTCGTGCGGTGACCCACCAAGAGTTGGACCCGTCCCATGTGTTGACTTGAGAAGGCTTAAGCCGTCGAATTGTGCGGTTACATTGAACTAGTTTATCCGATTTGTTTGAATTGCCCTTTTCTTTTTGAGTGAGTTCTAAGGTTAAACCAACCGTATATTTGCTCAAATTTTCATATCCAAATTAGAATCTAAGCTCTTAATGGAGATGGGAAATGTAATTGGCCTTCTTTGTCTACCTCATTCTCTCCTTACATGGCACCTTTCGTCTTTTTATGTCATGACCCAACTTGTAATGGTTAAAGGAGTAACTTTCCTCAATAAAAATTCTATAAATTGAAAACTTAAATAAATAACAAACATCTTTAGTATCCAATTTCTAGAGTACGCCAAGAAAATTAAACTCTTAATCATGCGAAATCCAAATATAATATCTTTAATTACCTTATAGAACCAAGGAACAACTATAGCATTCTAATCCTTTACGAGCTTAAATAAATCTTAATGCACACTTGGAATCGGTTGGAAATCACAAGAAACTATAGTGAGTATAAAACTCAGAAAGCAATATAGTTTTCCTTACGAAAATAAACAAACACATAGTTTAATTAATGCAGAGCTACTTATGCTCTTAAGTCAAACGTGAGTGCATGTTTGAATTTCAAAAGGCTTACAAATCTAAAATGCTTTCAAAACTTTCTTACAAATCACACTTTCAAAACTTAACTAGCTAGAAATACCATTATTCAACAATTACTTGTAGGATTTAACTTATCACATATGAGTGATAGATTACTCATCAGTAAGATATTGTATGAAGGCAAGTATGAGTGGGGTTATTAACACACAAAAATTACAATCATGTCTGAAGGTAAGAGCCAAACCCTTATTGTGATCATTAGTGAGTCCTCTCACAAGTACCTATGCGTCGACATACAAGTACAGGGACGTATGTACACTATAACATATGGGTTCAATGGAACCCATTCAAACTTTGAAAAAAAATAGAAAAAGGCTTATATTTTATAGTATTTGCCCCACGTAAATTCATATTGAACCCACTTAAACTTTGAAACAAATAAAAAAAGGCTTTATATTTTATAACTTTTACAATTTAACCCCACTTAAATTAATATTGACCCCACAAAATTTTATTATAAATTTATCAACTTAAATGTTTTGAACTCACTCACTAAAATCCTGGCTATATCTTTGAACAGGTGTGAAGACTCTTAGTCCCAAGGTACCCAAGAGAAACTTCTTATTGTACGACATATTAAATCACATATATCATTCTTGAAGGGAGGCCACACACACAAAGATGGCTCCACACATCACATATCACAAATGTGGCAACTAAGCATACAACAAATTAAGGTATCTTAGAATGCATCATTCAAAACTTATTATTACATTTCACATTCATAATTTATATCCTTCGTCATGATCAAAACAATACATATGCCAACTCATGTTGGTGCAAACATATCTAAGCATATAATTAACATATATTCATACTCAAACTTAAAAATCATGATAAAAACATGTAATTCATATTCGTAATATATTTCATAAAAACATAATAAAGCGTACATATGTTCATTCTAATTCTAGTTAGAAGTTTAATTCACTTACCTCATAAAATTTCAAACCATAAAATGATACCATCAATGTGCTAAACCTATAACCACACAAATCACCACATTTACAAATAGATAGCACAATCCATAAACTTAGTAAGGTCTTTAGACATTGATTAATTATTGTGGTTACAAGAGGCAAACAATACTTTTTCCCATTCTACAATCTTAATTTTTTGTACTTTCACTAATTTTCTTACTAGCTAACTGATGAGACCCCTAATATGTTGGTCTATGGTAGGAGACATAAGGGTGTGAAGTAGGAGATTTTAAGTAGTGGGTAGGAAAATTTTTGTGCGTGAGGGGTTAAGGATGGTTTAGGGAGGAACAAATGACATTAAGGGAGTGGGTGATTGAATAATTATGTTATAAAGAGAGACGTCATTGGAATAAAAGGAGAGACAACAGGATTTTGGGGGATATTCAAAAAAGTGAAAAGTGGAGAGTGTGAGGTTGCAGGCCCTCAAAGACTAGCATTATTTTTTATTTCTTTTGTTTAAGTTTGTTGTTCGTTATGATTGTGCTACTGGGTAGTGAATAGTGATTGCTAAGTTTAATGCTTCTGTGTATTTGGTTTGCTAGAATATAATTAGATTTTGACTGTTATTTTATAGGTTTGGCTACTATTTGTTGATACTTTTTTGTGTTGAGTCTGAGTGTTGTTGCAGTTATTTTTATGGTGTGATTGAGTATTGGAAAGTATCTATCAAATAGTATCAGAGCAATTTGGTTATGGGATGGTTGGTGCAAGAATGGAAGCCATATTAGAAAATGCTGAGAGGGAAGTAGCAAAACTTTTAGAAAATGTGGGAACCATTAAAGACTGTCTGGTAGAGATGCAAACATGGATGAGAAAGAAAGATGAAGAAGAAGTAAGATCAAGAGATCAAGAGAAATCATCAGAAGTTCCATAGTCATTAGGAACTATTCACAACTAGAATCTAGGAAATCAAACGGAGACAAGAGGATACAATGGTTTGGGGCATTATCGCACAAAAATAAGGGAACGGAAACTCAAACTTCCCTTTTTCACCAGCAAAGATCCATACAAATGGTTATCTCAAGCAGGACGGTACTTTGATATCAATGGAATTTCTAACGATGAAAAGTTGCCAACGACAACAATCTGTATTAACGTAGAGGTTGCTAATTGGTTTCAATAGATGGAATCACAAGCTTTGGTGACTTACTGGGCAACCTTCAAATTAGCCCTATTGCAACAATTTAACTAGTCTCAAGAAAGAGGACCTTATAAAGCATTTTTGGGTATTCGACAGCTATAAGCGATGGAAGAACATCACAGATAGTTTGAGGTTATCTCAGCCACATTAAATGAAGAGAAAAAAGATACTTTGTAGGCTGTTTTTGTATATAGACTGATACCTGAAATCAGGGCTAAAGTGAAATTAGGCCAACCCAAATCATTAGTCCAATTAATTGACCTGGCCCAAAGAATAAAGGAGAAGAACCAGGCCTTGGATGAAGTTAAGATTGGGCTTAGAAAACAAAGGGAAGAGAATGAGCTTGGGTGCACAAATGGACCAGTAGAATTTGGGTCAAGGGCCCACTCCTTTTATAACAGGCTAGGTGGCTTTAGCAAGATCCAATCCACTCTTGATAACACGAGCCCTGCGATTACTTCTTCAACTATGTGACTATCTTGGCAAGAAGAACCACCTAATGCCATGATGGCAACATGTTATCGAAGCCCAAGTATCATACTGAACCAAGTAGCTTATCACAACTTCTACCCTTAACGAAAAGATCTTTTCCAACAAATGACAAAATGTGAGACTAAAAAAAGGGGCTTTGTTTCCGACATAATGCCAAATTCTCTTTGGGACATTGCGGTAGAGAAAAACAGTTGCAAGTCATTTTAATTGATGAAGAAGATGAGGTGGCATCGCGTGACGAAAAGGAAGGCGATGAGGGTGAGTGTGGAGGGGTCATAATTATTATTGCCATCACCATAATTGTTGTTGCCTCTTCGATACGTGACTTTTGGCCAGAAAACTCGATGAAACTGCCAAAAGAGCAGAAATTGTCAAAAAGAGCCAAACAGTAATCGATATACTTAGAGGGGAAATTTACAGAAACTATTTGCTTTTGACATTGTAATTAGTGTCATAATGTGCTTGAGACAAGGATACTAGGTACTTTGTGATGGCTGTTCATATATGACGAATCCTTGAAGTTGGGTGATGTTTTAGCAACCATTGATGAACAAATCCCTTTCCTCTTCTACGGTGCAAAGGTGATTAAAGGGCATGATCGCATGCTTGCAACATCTGTGGGTAAGAACACAAGATGGGGGAGTGTTAGACTAGGTGCCCTAGAGTCAATCAATTATTGTAGAATTGACTCTTTGTAATAATGTTCATTAATCAATAAAAGACGTTTTATTCTATATCGTATAAATCATATTGATATGCATTGATATATGTCCTTAGGTTGGTAGAACCATGACGAGGGTATCAAGTGTTTCGAATCTTGATAGTGAGAACCCTATAATCACATATGCTGGCCATTCTAGAAATATCCGTAGCCCTAGTATTATTTTGACCAAGGACACAAATAATACGGTAAGGCTATCATAGTGTTGAATGACTCTATCGAAAGGCAATGACTAATTTCATTTGTCAAGGTTGTTTGCCGACAACCTAGTGCAACACATGAGTGCTTGATGGAGGGAAGTTTACTGGACAGACCCACTAAAGGATTCCATATGGATGATAACCCTAGTATTTATGGAATAAACCCTATAATGAATGGTGGTGCATGTGATCCTTAGACTTGAGATAATTAGAGCACCTTGTGCACCAATTGGTGTAGTTTGACACTAGCCTAACATAGTTCTATTTAGAGCTATTGATACGGTGGTGATTGACTGCATCGAGGAGTGTATTAAGACTATGATGGATTGACAAAGGATTCATCAATCTTGAGTATAAGAGAAGTTATCTCATTGCGCAATTTAGTAAATGACAATGACACTAAAGTTAAGGCCACAGTGGGATTGAGTTATTGCCCAATCCAATTTATTTTTCCGGTCATTGGCCCAATAACTGAATACAAACACATCGAGTAACTGAGGTTAACACTATTTATGTACCTCAGTCTCGATGAGATAACAGATGATGAAAGGATTTGATTGCACGATAATCATATCATTGTTAGGTAGCTATTTCATTGAATCCGAATCTATCAGGTGGCCATGATGCCTTACTAGGGGCCAATCTTGGTTTGTATGCAGTGAGATGATTAATTAGTGTTAATCGCGATACTACTCACCGCCTGGATGATGAGGAGCCTATGGGCCTAGTTAAATTGCCCTTGCTTTATACGCGAATTATACTCTTAGCCGTATAATTCCCGTATAAAACGCGAATTCACGTATTTTATTAGGGCTGCCGTATAATTCGCGAATTATATACCCTATCCGTATAATTCGCGAATTATACCCGAATTATTGCCGAATTTTTGCCGAATTTTTGCAAACAAAAAAATAATTACATGATAAGGCAAAACGACGTCGTTTTGGTGGGGTTTGACTAAAATTAAAAAAAATCTCCTTCTCCTCTTTCTCGGTTCTCTCTTCCACAGGCTTCATCTCTTCTTCAAATCTTCAACAATTCAACTCTTTTTTCTTCATCTCTTGACTCTGAGTCTTGATCTCTTCTTCTCTTCTCTTTTTAAATTTTAACTCTCTTCTCCAAGCTTTAAGTCCAAGACTTCAACTCTTCAAGCCTCAAGCTACACACTTCTTCTCTTCTCTTTTTAACTCTCTTTGAATCTTGTATGTTGGTGATTTGTTTGTGTTTGTGTTTGTGTTGGTGTGTGAGTAGTAGTAATAGGGGCTGGTGGATTGATGGATTTGTTATGTTGGTGGATTGATAGATTTGTTTGAAACATGTTTGATGAAATGCTTGTGAGAGTTATATTTGGTATCTGTTTTAACATAATATTTCATTTAGTTCTGTTGTTTTGTGTTGTATGGGTCAAAATAAAAAGACTAAAGATCATCTATGAAAGCAAAAGGTAAAGGCAAAACTGCAAAAGAAAAGCATGAATTCATAAAAATAATATTGTCGGGCTTGGATTTGGAATTGGCAGATACTTAAAGAAGAAGAAAAAAAGCAACAAACCATCAGTTTACAACCAACACCAACGCAAATTGTAAACCCATGTGCACTTTGTCATGTTTTTAGATTTCATAACACTATTATTATTTGACCTTTGAATGTACTGTCCAATTAAATTCAGATAATAAAACAACTATACTAATTGGAATCCAAACTTTGTATGTGTAGCTATAAAATTAAGGATAAAAATACTAGTCTTAGTTATTGTTCAAATATACTTTAAATTAAAAGGAAAATAAATTGTAGGGTCGACCACAATGGATTATTTAAATGGGGATGTTTTGAAAAGTGCTAAAACCAATATTGCTATTGCCGTATTTTTCAAAACGTATTATTGACAATGTGTCGTATTAAACCCGTATATATCCGAATCGTATTTTTTCCGTATCCGAATTTTATGACCGAATTTTTACAAACGTATTTTTCACCATTTGCCGTATCATACCCGTAAAATTCCCGTACCGTTTTTTTGCCGTACCCGTATTTACTAACTAGGCCTATGGGTCACACACTTAGAAGATAATTTAAGAATCATTTTGTGCAAGGGGTATTTTCATTTTTTAGGACAAAAGGGTATTTTGGTAATCTCACAGTGCAATTAAATTTGCTGAGGTTGTTGCGTATATTTAATTTAATGTTAAAATTAAATTAGTGAGATTATATTTAAATATATGTAAGCATATATTTGAATGAATTATTATTATTAATTAAATGTTAATATATTTTATAAATATATTAATTGATTTTAATTTAATAATTAATTAAATATAAAATACCATAACAAGGGTGTTTGGATACAAGGGTGAATTAGGGTTAGAGCCCTTGTCTATTCCTTAGAGGAGTAGGGTTTTGACAACTTGCACTATATAAGTGCAAGTTGTGTTAAAGAAATCATTCATTCTTTTATTAAAAAGAAAGAAAAGCAGCCCCCTTACAACCTTCTCTCTCATGTTCTTCCCTTGGTTTTGAATCAAAGATTTTTCTTTAATTCAACTTGATTCTTGAAGCCAATTAGTGGATCTAGCAAATCCCTCTTTGGTTCTTCGGATTGTCTTCGTGTGGATCACTGTTCGTTCAGTCTTATGTTGAATCGGTAGCGAAGTAAATTCAGAGACATGTGAAGGAGCCTCCAAACGTGCATAAGATTACTAACACTTCCTGCCAGACCTCATTGCCAGCTCAGCTTGACAAGATGAGCATTGGCGCTCAAATTATTTGGCTGCTTGGTATAAAGCATATTTGCTGGAATGAGATTAGAAAGGCAATAAAGGCTTGCAAAAAGGCAAATAATTTGGTGCTTGAAGCTAAAAACTTTCAAAAGTTCACCGACAAAAAGAGGCTGAAATTGGTAGATAAAATTTATGTGATTGGAAACTTTCGCCATTCTGACAAGTGCCTTCTCATTTAGTATTTGAAGCAAAAAGAACACATGATCGCAATGGTTGGAGTAAAAACAAACGAGACTCCAACACTAAAAGAAGCTAATGTGGGGATTGCTATGGGCACTTGCAAGAGTGCCTGAGAGAGTTTCTTGGTTACCATTTTTAGCTGTGGAAGAGGCGCTTATGACAATATTCAAAAGCATATCCAACTTGAGATCATCATTATTATTGTAGGGTTATTGATAACTACTATCACAACAGTTGCTGCAGGGATACCTCAATTACAACAATTCCCATCCTTCCACCTTGAGGACAAGGTGGTACTTCTCAGGGAGGGTAATGATTAGACCTGGCAAAACGGGTTTGGACCCGCGGGTTGGACCGTACCCGGGTAAATAATATAGGGTACGGGTCCAATTTATTAAACCCAAATTTTTAGACCCGTACGTACCCGACCCTAAAAAAATGGTTTATACGGGTGAACCCGCGGGCACCCGTATTTGCAGAAATCGTTTTTAATTTTTTGAATCCCTAATTTTTTTCACGCAGCACAGCAGTCACGCACTCACGCTCACGCCTCTCACTCTCTCAGTCTCATACTCTCAATCTCATCTCTGATCTGATTTCTCAAACTCCACATCTCTGATCTCTTACTCTCATAGTCTCATCTCATCTCTGATCTCTAACTCTCAGATTCTCAGCAACTTTATCGCGGCCGCATCTCAATCTCTCGTCGTTCATCTTCGTCTCAAGTTCAATGAATCAACTCCCTATCTCGGTGTCTCCATCTTCGATTAATAGTCACCTCACTGCGTCTGGTAATGAATCCCTAACCCCTTATTTCGTGTGTTTGTTTTTGTTTTTGGACAGATTTTGTGTTTTCTTTTTTGTTTGAATGGTTAATATTTTGTATTTTAATTTTTGTTTGTGAGATTAATGTTGTTCACACTTATATTGTTGTCTGGTTGAGCTTTCCCTGTACGTAGATCTGTAGAGTTGTTTGGGTTGAGTGTGTTTGTGTTTGGTTCCCCTGGTTGATGGGTTTTCCTCTTTGCAGATTGTTACACTGATATAAAGATTAAAGACAGGCTTCCAAGTTCCAAGTAAAAGAAACTGTGAAGTGTGGAAGGATAATCTCTTTTGGCAAGGCGTAATCGAAATTACCTTCTTCACATCCCTAATCTTGAATTCTTGATACGAGGTACTAAAATTTCAGTACCATGTATTGATGTATCATGTATGCAAATCCAACCATGTATGCAGGATTAAATGTTGGCTCAACAGCGAGCCTTTCTATAAATGATTTTATGTTTCAAGAGATTGCATGAATTTGAAAGGCGTAAAATGTTTTTTCTTTGGATCAATTGTGCACGAGTTTACTTTGTATTAAGTTATGTGTGAATATATCTTGAGGGGACTTGTTTGCGGGGGTTGCAATGAATAGTTAACAGAAGCCCTGCAACCTACTTGTTGCACTTGGGGGAAATTTTACTTATTAAGTAGATATATATCTAGGAATTCTATGTTTTATAATTGAGTTAACAGTATGAATTTTCCAAAGGTCGTTCCTCATGTTTACATGAATAACCTCAAATCCCTTTTCAGGGTCCTGGTTCGAATTAGAGTTTGGTGACATCATATTATATTTGACTAGTATAAAAAAATACAAATTTTTTGCTCGAAAACTAGGCTAGCCTACCCACCTTGCACCTTTCTTTCTACTGACCCTATCTTCTTTGATTGGCATCTTTTGAACACCGAAAGTATGGGTGATGTATTTGTTAACATCTTTTGATGGTGCAGATATTGAAAACTTTGTGTTTAAGTTGTAGAAACTTGATGTTGGCCCACTTTAGAAAGATGGGTGTTATGTTCAATATGATTCAACTACTCCACCCAAAATTTTGGGTTTTGTGGAAATCTTTTTATACGTTCTATAAGATGATAGTATGGTGTAATTGTGCTATTTTAGATCCCTGCACAAATTTGTGTTTTGTTGTTGTTATGGGATTGGATTTGTTGTTGTTTTGTGGAAATCCCTTATACGTCCTAATCTGTTTTCTTGAGAAGAATTTTCATCACCTAATGAGATATCATTCATCTTTGCAAAAGAATGAAATAACTAATTTGTGTTCTGAATGACTGTCCTGGATGAACCCAGGTGGAAGTTTCTTAATGAGAGAATTTAATTAAAAACATTAGCCTCCAAAATGGACCTTGATTCAACAACTCCATACGACTATATGAAGCAATGTGTTTTGTATTTGTTTTATGGATCATATTAAAGAACAGATTAGACATGATTGACGTGTTGTGTTATTATAATACAGTAATTAAAGATAAAATTATAATTGAGTTAGTGTGAAAAAGCTTGGTTCTTTTGGTATTTAGTCCAATTCCAAATGAAATCATCTCATCTTTTTGCCTTTCCTTCTCCAACATTGAATCTGACCCACACCCACTTTATTTTAAAATTAAAGTGGTTTTAAATCTAGAATTATGAATCCTATATTTTAAAAATCTCTTATTCAGAAGAGAATGGTTTTAACAAACCAAAATGGGCGATTACCCAAAGCTAAAGCATTTTACTTTTTTACATTAGTATCTCTAATGCAATGGTGGTCTTGAAAGCACAATTCAAGAAACTTAAACATGTCTTTCTAGTTGACATTATTTTGATAAATGATAGCAGTATCCAAAACGTTACACGTACACCAAATGCAAGTTTAAATATAAATTCTCTCTTGTATTATATCCAATCATATCTTCGAAACTACAATCATTCTTAATATTTTCTGTCTATCAACAAGACTTCACATCCCAATCATGATGAGTGATGACAATAATGCATTAACAGCTAATCGTAGCAATAGCTATGTTAGATCAGTTCATGAACATAAGACAACAATCACAATTTTGTAAAACAAGTAACAAAGAGAAGAAGAAGAACGGTTTAACCCTTCTCTGAATGTCACAGATGATGAATTATAGAGATAAAAATCTAGAATTATGAATTGTCCAATTTTATTCTGGTTATGGTGTCCTTGATGTTTGTTTCTTTATTTTTATTTTTATTTTTTGTAGTCTCAACTCTCAATTCTTGATGATATCAGCACTAAATTCTTGATGTTTGTTTCTTTATTTTATTGTATTATCCTTTGAGTGTGTGTGAGAGACCTAATATATATATATATATATATATTTTGTAGTCTCAAGCATTGACATGGCGGATTCAGAAACTATAGATACAGATATGGTCAACGTGAGAGCAAGTGACGATGCTTCTAGGGTAATCCCACCTCCTTCTAGTTCTAGTATTCCTACAACTAGTTCTAGAAATAAACGTAAAACATCAGAAGTTTGGAATTATTTTGAGATATATGTTGAGAATAACACTGAAAGGACTAGGTGTAAGGCATGCAGTAAATCTTATGCATATGGTAGTGCCACACATGGGACTAAAAATATGAAGCGTCATATACAGAATTGTCCAAAACGTGCCAACCATGATGTAGGGCAATTATTGATTGATCATAATCATAGATTGCAAAGTAGAAAGATTAGTCAAGAGACTTTTCGTGAATATATGGCCTTATCAATTATTCAACATAACTATCCATATTCATATGTGGAGAATCAAGGAACTAGGAGAGTCTTTTCATATGTGTGTAATGAGCTTGTGCATTATTCTAGGAACACCGCTAAGGCGGATTGCTTAAAAATATTTGAAAGGATGAAGAAAAAAACTAAGCTTGAATTAGGGAGGTGACAAGTAGAATATGCTTAACTTCGATGTTTGGACTTGGTACAACCGAGGGATATATTTCTTTGACAGCTCATTATATAGATGAGGATTGGGAGTTACAGAATAAAATATTGAACTTTTGTCATATTCCTCCTCCACACTCAGGGTTGTTTTGGCAGAAAATATCATGAATTTCTTGCAAGAGTGGGGTATTGAAAAGAAAATTTTCTCAATTACTTTGGATAATGCAAGTAGTAATGATAGGATGGAGGATATCTTGAGGAACCACTTTGTGTGCGAATGCTTTGTTATGTAAAGGTGAATTTTTCCATGTGCGATGTTACGCACATATCTTGAATCTTATTGTTCAAGAAGGGTTAAGAGCTGCTAGTGTTGCTTTGAATAAGATTCGAGATAGTGTGAAATATATTAAAGCAAGCGAGGCTAGGAGAATCAAGTTTGGAGAACTTCTTTGTACAAATGGGAGTGAAAAGCTCAATGGGGTTGAGATTGGATGTTTCCACTAGATGGAATTCGACATTTTTAATGCTTGATACACGTTAATATTTCGTCCCGTGTTTGTGGCTTTGTCAACAATAGATCCTAGTTATAAATTTTGTCCATCAAATGAAGAATGGGATAGGGGGGAGAGGATATGCAAGTTCTTGGAACCATTTAATGATATTACGACTTTATTCTCAGGTTCTAAATATCCTACAAGCAAACTTGTACTTGAAATGTTTGTGGGAAATTCAATTGCGTTTAATTGAAGAGAGTACGAGTGAGGATGAAGTTGTTAAGAGCATGGCAAAACAAATGATCCCAAAATTTACAAAATATTGGGATTCTTATAGTTTTGTGTTGACGATTGCAACTATTCTTGACCCACGTCTCAAGTTTCAGTTTGTGGAGTACGCTTTCAACAAAGTTTATGATTCAAATACTGCCGTACTGAAGTTGGAGACTGTTAAGAATAACTTGCAAAAGCTTTTTCAAGCTTACGAGGCTAAATGTTGTAAAGAAGTTCCTGCCTCACCTTCAGTTGTTTCTCCTGCGAGTAGTTCTACTTCTAGTAGGCGTGTAGATCATTCTTCTGTAAGTCACTATACTTTTTAGTTTTTATATTCTTATGATAAATAAAGTATTGTTTATTGTTTAATTTTAACTTTTGACACTTAACTGTTTAAATGATGTAGGATTTTGACTATGAGAGTGTTTTCATTTCCACTAAGAAATCCGAGTTAGATCTTTATTTGGAAGAGATGAGGTTTGATCGCGTCAAATATCGAATTTGGATATCCTCGATCATTGGAAGAATAATCGTGATCGTTATCCGGTACTTACCATGATGGCTCGTGATATCATGACAATACCAATAACATCCGTTGCCTCAGAGTCCGCTTTTAGTATTGGTAGTAAAGTGCTCAACAAATATCGAAGCTCACTTCGACCAAAAAATGCAGAATCTTTGATATGCACTCGAACTTGGCTATATGGATATGAGTTTGAAGGTAACATGTTAACATAATATTTCGTATATTTTATTATTTACATTTATTAATATTTGTAGTTGATCATTGTTTTGTAGATAATGAGGTGAAAGATGATTCGGATGATGATCTTGATGTGCCATTGACTGATCTCGAGACCGTGGAATCAAGAGACTCTATCACGCCCACTGTGGAATGAACATTTGCTGTCTTAATAATTTTTTTGTTGAATATTGGATTATGTATTTGTTTATTTTAATTGGTATTTATAGTTTATTGACTTATTTGGTTTGTTTATGTGTAATTGTGTATTAGTGATTTTGTATTTGTTTGTTTTGGTTGGTATTTGTAGTTTTGTATTATATGTTATTGTTTGTTTATGTGTTATGTGTTTTTTTTGGTTCATATTTGTTTATATTCTTAATTGAATTGAATTTAGAGTAGTTGATTTAGGGGGTGTAAATGTAAAAAATTAAAACTGCAGGAATTTTGGGGGTGTAATTGTCATAATTGAAAACTGTTAGGGGTGAAACTGTCAAAACCGAAAGCTGGAGAGAGAAAAAACGGTCCACCCGCGGGTCCACCCGTACCCGTATAGGGTAGGGCACGGGTCCAAAATATTGGACCCGTATATATCCACCCGTTTTGGACCCGTACCCGTTTTACCCTGCACTGCTTTACCCTCCGTCCCGCACTACCCACCCACCCGTTTTGCCAGGTCTAGTAATGATTAGACCCCTAATATGCTAGTCTATTGTAGGAGACATAAAGGTGTGAAGTAAGGGATTTTATGTAGTGGGCAAGAGGGTTCTTTGTGCGTGAGAGGTTAAGGATGGTTTAGGGAGGAATAGATAGCATTAAGGGAGTGGGTGTTCGAAAAGTTCTGTTATGAAGAGAGACATCATTAGAATAAAAGGATAGACAGTGAGATATATTCAAAAAAGAGAAAATTGGAGAGTGGGAGGTTGCTGGCCCTTGAAGACCAACATTATTATTTTTTATTTCTTTTGTTTAAGTATGTTGTTCCTTTTGATTGTGTTGTTGGGCAGTGAATATTGATAGCTAAGTTTAATTCTTCTATGTATTTGGTTTGCTAGAATATAAATAGACTTGACTGTTATTTTTTGGGTTTGGCTATTGTTTGTTGTTAATTTTTTGGGTTGAGTTTGAGTGTTGTTTATGTTATTGTTGTGGTTTGATTGAGTATTGGAAGGTATCTATCACTGACCTTAACCAAACTTCATGAAACTGAAGTAGAACCTTATTACCACTATCTGAAACTCATACAAAAATTTAGGACCTCAATATTTTAGGAGAAATAATCCTTGTCTCCTATAGTTGTTCACTAACCATTAATTCTTTTCTGATCTTTAATAAATTAATGCCGAAACAAAAACTGCTCAAATTTTGCATACTTCTATAATACATAATCATAGTATTACAGTAAAAATTACAAGTCATTTAGAGTTCAAAAACCTCTTCAAGCAATTGGCATTTGATAAGACTTTTAATCTTGTTAGACATATTTCAAAGTTACTAGTTCAACATTGAAAATTCATTAAAATTCGTATAAAACTCTATTTAGGCAAAACCACTTTTATTTGAAAGCTTAACATGTTATAAATATGTCACAAAAATTGAATTTCCAAAAGGTCTTTCAGTAAATATATTTTTTGAAAAATGTTAGGTTGTTTACAAAAAAATCGTACATTATCATTAATTTGGAAAATTTATAAAAGAAATAGCATAGTAAACTCATTTAGATGTCTTATTTAGAAAATAAATAAGAAGACACAAAATCCAAGTCGAATTTTAAAGAAAAAATTTGTATTAGCTTATTATCACACAAAATTCTATGGAAGACATTAATTCCACAATATGCACATATCCCAAGAGGTCTTTATTCCAAAGATTTAACGACATGTTCCCACAAAAAAAATGGTCCATTGTCCCACTTTTTAAATACCCTTTCAGTACCAAAAGCATAATTTTATTAGTAATTTTTGTTCTCGGGAAGGGTAAAATGGTCAAAAGTTCTTTATTAGTGAGGACATAATGGTTAACAAACATTTGGCTGCTAGAGAAGAGAAAAGAAAAGGGATGGTGCATGTTAGCAATGTTGGAGTCAACTGTTTTTGCCCTTTTTTGACATCTCAACGTCCAAAATCACTTTCGAGACCACTCACAGAATCCCCATCACCTCCTCTACAAAGCCCAAGCCTTTATTTGCCATCATCACTGACCATTTCCCACCACCACCTCCATTCACACGGCCGACTCTTCAAGTCAGATTTTCGGTTGTTTTCTATGTCGAAATCCACCCCAAAACTCACTGCCTCTGACATCTTCTTCCCTGAGCCTCTCTCACACTTAATCCATTCACCCTAAGCCTAGTGTACTTGCCAATCGCCAGAAATCGTCACCTGAGTTTTTGTGCGATTTCCCATCTTTTCGGTCGACTTAGTCACCCAAAATGCCCTCAACCACCATTGTTCAATTCCCCACCCTCAGCTCTTCAAAATCCACCCCTCCTCGAACCCTCCATGATCACCATTTGCTACCCTTGTCCAATTCTTTCCACCGTAGGACAATCACGATTTGCAGCAGTTTCCTCTACAAATCGTTGGGTTTTTGGTGCTTGATCAGTGGGTTTTGATTGGTTGTGTCAGTGTTGTGTTTTTTCAGGCCACCATTCTGTCCTAGGTCACTCCAACCTCGCTACCCCAAAGTCACTCACCACCTATTCAATTTATTGTTGCACCTAGCCCCCAACCGGGAATGGAAGGGTGTTTTTGTAAATTACTATGTTTCCCACCCAAAACATAATATTTGGGTACTGAAAGGGTATTTAAAAATTGGGTGGATATGAATTTGTCAATGGGCCATTTTTTGGGTGGGAACATGTCATTAACTCTTATTCCAAATTATAAAAGAATCAATAAAATTGTGCAATAACTAAAGGTGCCCAATCGACCTTTGCTGGGACTAGGCAGGATGTGTGCATGATTAAGAATAACCAACTTGGAAAATATTAGTAAAGAGATGATAAGAGAACATAGACAATTTTTAAAGTGGTTCGGCCAGTTAGAATCAAGCCTACGTCCATTGTTATGTTATTACTTTATATTTACTTTATACACAAGGTAGTTACATGGAAAACCACACGTAAAAACGAGATGAAACTCTCTATAAGTGGGTTTCATGTTCCGTGTATGACTAATTAATCCCTTAAAATGGAGGTAGTCTCTCCATTTTATATACTGTCTGATAGTGGTTAGGAGTTGTTGTTACGAGGTGGATTACACGCATAATCCCCCCGTAATACGGATTTAAGTCAGGACTCCCTATACTTAAATCTAAACACTGATATACTTAAGATAGATAATCTTGCTGGCAAAGTTATCTACTGTGAGAGCGACACATGGGATGAGCTTAGCCATCAGATCTTAACATAGTGAAAGGATAAGTGGCACGAATCTGTTAGTTGAAAAGTCCGCTGCACAACAGTGGCCAAGAATTCCAAAACCATTGTCTTAAACCATAAAAACCTATTTCCAATCTAATATAAGATCAAAGGAATAAAATTACCTTATTCACGGATCTTTCTTGATGCCATAATTCTTCTATTTTTATTTTCCTTGGTGTTTGTTATTTTTTTCAACTTATGATATACATACAAAATAAACCTGTAAAGTTTGATGTAGTGTACATACTTAGAGGAGTTTATATTTCTTAAAAATATTATATCTATTCAATATAAAATTACTTGATTAATGCTAAATAAGTACTTTATATGATTAAAATAAAAAAAATATTAATAAGACGAAGAATTTGCATTGTAAAATTAGGTGATGACAAAACTTTTTATTGAAATTTTTATTCGTTTAGTTTTAAAATCATGAAAATATGATGAGTGAAACTTTGCTGCTTCGACTCCAAGTAGTAAGTGATAATTAATTTTTTTTTTTTTTTAAGGCCGACATGTCATCTTATTCATACCCTTGACATTTTACTATTTCTTTTATATATATATATATATTTATTTATTTATTTATCAATTATCATCATAAATTCATAATTGATTAAATTTAAAAATATAAATATAAGATTTTATAATTTTTATTGAATCTAGCAATATTATTCCATTCCATTCATTTTATATTTCAATATTTTCCCTTCTCTCATTTAAATATATAAATAAGTAATATATATATTATTTTGATCTATTATTATGAAATTAATAAATTTCATTGGAGGTGGAGGGAGGAATATTTGTTTTGATTATTTTTAATAGTTTTGGGAGAAATAGAATAAATTTATAAACATACGCACACGCAACCTAAGGTGTGAAACTCAACCCTCTTGTTTTTGCAGAGATTTGCCCAGATCTCCCTCTTCTAGAAACTTCTTTTTCTCAGAGAGGAGCCGTCAGCCATGTCCACACCTGCAAAGAAGAGGCTGATGCGCGACTTCAAGCGGCTGCAGCAGGATCCACCCGCGGGTATTAGTGGCGCCCCTCAAGACAACAACATCATGCTCTGGAACGCCGTCATTTTTGGGTATTTTCTCGTTGCCTTCTTTCTTCTTTTTCTTTCTTCTTTTTTCGTTTTTCCTCTTTTGATTTGCGTCTCTCTTTTGTAGGCCTGATGATACACCGTGGGATGGAGGTGGGTATTTCTTTTTCTTAGTTTTGCAATTAGTGATAGTTTTGTTGGGTTTCTGATGAATTTTAGCTTCTATTATGATTTATTTGGCTGAATTATTAATTTTTCTTGTTATTAAGCTGGTTTTTAAATGATTTATTACTGGTTGTGCTGATGATTTGGATAGAACATCGTTGAATTTGGTTAGGGTTAGGTCGTGTTTTGTTGTGGATGATTAGTTAGGGCTTGGTTTATAATGATTTAATTTCCTATATAATTCTCGTTTAAGCAACTGGGTTTTGCTTGTCTAATCTTGTTTAAAGCTCCGAGGTTTCATTTGACTAGTTTCGAAAACTCTTTTTTCCTTTTATCGTTTTTTTTTTTTGGGTCTTTGTTCTTATGTTGGTTATACTTTGTGGTTTTATAAAATTATTGTGTTACTAACGGTTAATTATTGAGTTATTTTTCCTTTTATTAGATGATTTGGTTGGACAAACGTTAATTTGAACAAAATGAGATATTTTGTATAGAGGCTTTTACTGTTTACAAATAGGTTAATAACTATCTGATAGAAATTTTCCTAAATTGTTGTAGGCAGAATGAATTGATTGTGAAAAAGTTTGAAAAATAGTTTCCAACAACATTATATATTAAGACTTTGAGGGGTGGGAATGTCACCAGGTTTATATTTTGCTGTGCTTTCTTTATGCAGGAATTGAATACCTGCTTTTAGTGCAAGAGCTTCCTTTCTATGCAGAATTTAAATACTGAAACACCCGCTATTGTTGATATGGCCACATCTTTGCAAATTTTAGAGTTAAACTTTTATTTAGATCAGTTTGTTCAATTGTCTAGTTCAATGCTTTAAACTATTTGATGTACGCAAAACATTTGCTTTAGTTTCCTATTTTAAGTAAAAAAAAATTGGAGACAATCAGATTCTTCAAAAATCACCTTAATCTGAAACATATGGAAGAAACAGAGTTAAAAGTTGAAGTGTAGCAGTAGCACAAATCTTTTAAAATTCTTACATCAGAAGAACGAAAACCTTTATGCTTATTTATTTTAAATATCCTTTATAATTTATTTCCATGTTTGATGTAAGCATTTTCTTGAACTTGTTCAGGTACGTTCAAGTTGACTCTGCAATTTACTGAGGATTATCCAAATAAACCTCCAACAGTTCGGTTTGTCTCGCGGATGTTTCATCCAAATAGTATGTTACTGTCTTATTTCTAATTTTTGTTGCTGGATTTTTTATTTAATGATGTTTTCTATTCTTCTTCTTTATCAAATTTGGTGATTGCTCTGACTTTCTGGATTACATGGCATGCTGTTTTGACTGTGATTACCTTAATTTCTCACTGTGTCTATGAATTTGATTAGTCTATGCAGATGGAAGTATTTGCTTGGATATTTTACAAAATCAATGGAGTCCTATATATGATGTTGCGGCTATTCTGACATCTATCCAGGTGATATTTTGTTTGATTTTTTCTTTCTCCTTAATTGTTCATGGGAAATTGATTTGATTGAACTTGTTTGTTTTTACTGTTCTGAATTTCATGCAATTAACTTTGGTCACTGGAAACTTGTTTGCAATGTCCTCTTTTGTTGTTTGAAGATAAAGAAAAAAAAAAAAAAAGGGACTAGTTGCATGGGCTTCGACATTCCCTTTTTTTGGTTATTGATTTGTTTATACTGTTTCCCCCCTTTTCCTTATTATTTGAATTCCTTCGGTTCAATGGAGGTGAGGGGATAGCTTGAATGGAATTTCCAACTGAGGTGTACCCATGATCTCAGTTGCTAAATGTATGTTAGATAATCTGATGATGCTGATAAGATATTAAAAGCTTGAAGTCAGAAAGCCATTGTTGGCCTAGAAGTTTGTTATATGGATCATGTTATTAATATTTTACTGTTCTAAACAAGTTTTAAGACATTATTCAAAATGTTTGAGGAAACAGATATTACTTTGTTGTCACTGGATTAACTAAAGGACGAGTCTTCCAGTTTTAAGATAATAAGGAACATATTTGAAAGAACTTGTGTGCAACATACCAAGGTTCTAAAAGGATTAAATCTTGAGTTCTTGTTATCGGTTGCCTCAGTCAGTACAAACTGCTGGTTGTTTTGTCCCAAATTGATTAATGATTTTCCCTACTGTACTTGCTTGTATCTGTTCTACAAATAAGAAAGAATGCCATGCAAAAAGTCTCTCCTCTGGATTGCCTCTGTTATGTTAGGCTTCCTGTTAGTAATATGCAATTGCTTGCTTGGTCTCTATTATTCTTACGCAGATAGGAAGCAGATTGTAAGCTTGTTAGACGCTTAGATTTTGTGATTTCTATTAATTTCTACTATAGGAATCTGAGGAATTTTTTGCCAATTGTCTCATCCAGAAAAATGATGTAAAGAAACTGAGTGTGGTAGCTCCTATAAAAAGTATGAGTCTGTTCTTCATTGTTTCTATGGACTAGACATCAATGACCTAAAGTGTTGGCTTACCAAGGAAAATGATTTACTTCTCATAGATTACTAGTGATTTAGTCATACTGAGTGTGAAATTCTAACTTAAATATATGTATTCTCTGCCAGAGTTGTAATGTGACATTGCAAAGACCAATACAAATGACTAAATGAGTCTTAGAGCTGTGTAATCTATCTCGATCTTGAAAAAAAAAAATTAGAAACGCACCAAACCTTTAGAATTGTGGAATTTTTAATCTTGTTCACAAGCTGTGTGCGAAAACGTTTGAAAATGGATGGTGGCCTCGGAAGATAGAATTCGTGGAAAGAATTTTACTTGTAAAGAATATGAGTGTTAGTTTGTCTAGACCTAAGGTTGCTGAGAAGGTATCGAAAGACATGTGTAAAGGTTATGCATTTATTTTCACATTGTTGGGAGGTTAAGGCGTTAGGAAGAATGTGGACGGAGAAAACAGAGAGGAATAAAGATAGACTTTGGAGTTGGATGTCATGACTTGGATACAAATATGCACAGAGAAATTGGAGGAAAATGTTTCCAGAAGATTTTTAGTTGCAGAATAAACCAAAAGAGAAGACAATTGCAATTTCCTTATTAAGTTTCAAATACTGGCTTTTGTTTGTCATGAATACAAAGAAAAGTAGTAATCATGCATGCGGCCTTCAAAGAGCACGGTAAGTGATTGACATAGCAATTGCTTTTAGCATGCCTCTTAGGTTGTTTATTGATAGGAACCCACTCCAATAACTCAACAATTTGGGCTGGGCCATGGGTCTTTCATGGGCTTGGGTAGAACTCTCCTTGGAAAACCGGTTTGCCAAGGGAGGGTGCCCAAGCCTTTATAACCCACATGCCCACTCTTTTCTCTTTCAATGTGGGATCTTAACATTCCACCACGCTTCCGCAATCGACGTCCACGTCGGCCTCTTTACCCCCGTCGGCCTCTTTACCCCTTGGGTGACTACGCGGATCCCCTTTCCCTCGGGCCTCCATGCCCTTTCTCGGGGTAGCAGCCCGGGCCCAAGGTCAGCCTGCCACGGGTCAGCCTGCCACGCGTGCGCTACCACATAGGCGCAGGATCATGCTCTGATACCAATTGATAGGAACCCACTCCAATAACTCAACAATTTGGGCTGGGCCATGGGTCTTTCATGGGCTTGGGTAGAACTCTCCTTGGAAAACCGGTTTGCCAAGGGAGGGTGCCCAAGCCTTTATAACCCACATGCCCACTCTTTTCTCTTTCAATGTGGGATCTTAACATTTATTTCAATTAAATTTCCGTTTCTTATTTTACTAGAATTAGCCAGTGACAGAAAGGGCCTTAGGTTCTTACTGTTTGGCCAGTAACAGAAAGGGCCTTTGGTTCTTACTGTTTGGTAGACTTGATTGATTATTACAGAATGACGTGAGGTTCTCCCCAAAATCTATTTCTCCCTTTCCCTAATTGCTGGTGTTCGCTGATTTCTTATTCTTCTAGATCCCCCCCATTCATTTCTTCCTCTTTCTTCTTTTTTATCATATGGGGTCTACTTAAGTTTGAAGTTGCTTTAACCAAATTGTTATAGAACTATGCAACAGAAGATAAGAGAGGTGAAAAGAGAAATGGGGGAAATCACAGGGATCAGGAATAGAAGGTGATAAATTTGGGGTAGAAACTAATATTTTATGCATTAATAGTTCTTAAATCTGCCTAAGAATAATACTTAACCTTTTTTATTGTGGTCAATCCTGAGTAACATAGGAAATACAAATAAACTTAAAATTAGTAATCTAAATACCACTTAAATAAGATAACTAAATTTGATCTGAACAGGAATTAATTTGAATGAAAATTTAAATTGCTTAAATGAAAGATTTCCTAAAATAATTAGTTTCTATAAAACAACTATACCTAGATGTTCACTGAGTTTTAATTTGGGGCTTCTTTCTGAACCTACAGGGGTTCTTTCCGAACCTACAACCTTGATATCTAGGAAACTTCTGAAATATAATTCTTCAAGTTGGTGGCTCAAGGTGACTTGACATTTGGAGGTTGATAGAGTGCTTAAACATGGACTCTAGGAAATAATATAGGAGTTGCTGTCACACATGGATTGAGCTTATGTGTAATACTTCTTCTTAAATGCTTGAAAATGACGCAACTAAAAGCATTGCCAACGTTAATTCCTGCAATTGATACTTCTGAACTAGCTATACATGATGATAAAGAATGCATCTTTTTATTTTTACTCATGTTTTGACAATTCCATCATTCTGTTCTATATTGTTGTAATTCTGTGTTGTATTCTTTAAATTGAAATTAATCTTTTGCACAGGTGGCATCTGCTTTAAATTCTGACTCTTACATGATAATGACGTACCATTTAGCATTATCTTTGTTTCATACTGGAGTTCAGACAATTATTAGCTCAGGGCATTTTCTTTAAAATTGCATCATACTTCCGTTTGGTTGGTTACTTATATTGCTTTTACAATTTTAGATTCATACTTATCAATTTAGTGTTTACATGCAATTCAATACAATGTGAAAGTGAATATTTTGCAATGCTAACTTGGCAAGCTTTTGTTTGTTTGCCAGTCACTGCTTTGTGATCCAAATCCAAACTCCCCTGCAAACTCAGAAGCAGCTCGCATGTTTAGTGAGAACAAGCGAGAATATAACCGAAGAGTGCGTGAGATAGTGGAGCAGAGCTGGACTGCTGACTAAAGGCCGAACGAAAGCACCGGAAACTTGTCTCTGCATGAGAAATGGAGAGTGCTTGTGGTGGGTCTGAATGTCCCTACACTTGTTAGATAATCTGCTTTCGTGTGCATTTTCTTAGGAGATTCCTTTGGATGTTTTCATTTCTGGCTTCTAGACAGCCCTGGTTGAACGCCTTGATTTCTTAATGTTTTTACTGATTCTTCTTTCATGTAATTGTAATTTGTTCTGTAGCCTCTGTATAGGAATATTGTTGTTGTAGTGATGCTCTAGACAATCAATCTCTCATCAGAGATGAAAACAGAGAACCTGTTTTACTGGAATTTTATTTAGTGGGCTTTCAGATGTTATGAATGTCTATCAACTCTCATCTTGCATTGTATTTACTGAGATTTGCTTGTTTGCTCATATTGATGAATTTGCAGATATGATGGTGATGCTTGTATGCAGATAATCTCAAATCCCATTGTCCTCATTACAACGGAAATTCACGGCTTCTACCTTTCCAGCATTGTAATTTTTCCGATAGTATAGATCCTTGACCTTGTAAGAGTATTTGTTGTTATGTTACCAGGAGTAAAATCTTGGTGATAATACCGAAAGAAAGATTTTTATTTTGTATCAGGCACAATGCACAGATAATTTTCATCTCTTTTCTTTCTCACTGAAAGAGTGAAAGGCATAGGATTAAATATGCAGTGCGGAGTTAGCAATTGAGTGTTATCAGTTATGTGCTACATCATTGAAGCTGATGTGCACGGTTGTCTATAATGCCCAGAATCAGATTTGCAGTTGCGAAAGGAAACCGAGCTGGGAATTGATTAGATTGATTTCCAGTATTGGTAGATGCATCTGGTGTTGAAGATGGATTAGATAGCGCAAATAATGTTTACATAATTATGATTTTATAGATTAGACGAAATGATCTGCTAACTACCACATAATCTATGGCTATATAATATATTTACTTCATACCTGTGACCCATCGTGTAATATATAGTATGTTTTTCCAAAATTGAGATTCAACCCATAAGGAAATAAGAATGATGAGAAACAAACAGTTCTTGCCAAAAAATTGGGCAAGGCCCTGGACATATTAATAATATCATTAATTCAGCCTGTGTACTATCCCTTCTAGGCTCTAGCTCCACCTCACAAGTCACAATTGAAAAGCAGAACAAATATCCCCTTTTGACTGTTACGAATTATTACAATGCATCAGAATTCAACGGATACGTGATCTGCAACCACTGATCTTATCATTCAGGGAGTCATGAAGTGTAACTTCGAAGTTTGAAGGACTAGACAAGCATCATACAATAGAACAGTAGTTTCACGGTTAGACAGTTTTCTGCTCTGGAAATTGGTATGGATAAGTGATCCTGCAACTTCTAGTTGGTTGTCAAAAGAATTACATAACAAAAAAAAAAAGGAGAGGGGTTGCAGGAAGGATAGAAAAGCTTTCGCGGGCATTCTGGCCTGCCAGAAAGCTCATAATGTAGTGTTACACTCTAGTAAGTTTTTATTCTTTTTTCTCTTGTTGCAACCATGTCCTGCCGTCCAAATTATTTTTGTTCTATATCAGTATACATAACAGAAATGCCAAAGTGGAAGACCAGAAAGGTAGATATTTCAACTTCATTTCATGTTTGATTTGCAATATATCAGAATTTAAAGGGAAATTGGCATACATATGAACCTGAAAATTGCAGCTAAGGAAGGCTGAAGTGTCTGTGTGGAGGTTGTGTAGGTGAAGTAGGAGATCCTTCACTGCTCTGCGAGTCTCCACGCCATGCTTCCTGAACCTGAGCGGCAAACTGCAAATTCCACAGAACATCTTCAACCGAAGGTCTATCTTCAGGGTTCTTAAGTAGACACCTGACGCAAATTTCCATCATTGTCTTCAGTGATTGATCTAAGCATGAATTTTTAACTGCTGGATCAACCATGCTCCTTCGAGATACTTCATCAGCTGCAATTGAGGCTTGCAACTGCATAATATTGAGTAAAGATGCTATTACTCGAACCAATATAAGAATGTCGACGAGTTCATACTAACCACTGACATGTATATTGGTTATCAAATAAGATGTTTTTGCAACATTCCTGAAGTTGAAGCCTAAAAGCAACATTCTGCACTAAGAGTTCACTGTATTCTGAAGTCTTTAAATGATTATGGATGAAAGAAAGCTATGTTATGAACTATATTTGAAAATAAAATACCTAATAAGAAATTAGAGACAACATTACCTGATCTTTCAGAACTTCCACTTCCTTCTTGGATTTTGGTGGTCTCCCCACAATGATTTCTAGTAAAATTAATCCAAAGTCATAAACATCAATCTTTTCTTCATGCTTCATCCTGCCAAGAAAGATTAAAAAGAACATCATTGATAATGTGAGATACGGAAAGCATTGAGGGCTTTCAGCTTGAAGTATCTGATGAAATTTCAGTATATGATTTATGACATAATATCATTTGAAGTACTTACCCTGCACTCATGCTCGGGTCTATTGGTCCAGCAGAAGGAATGCCATGACCAACCTGCAAGATTGCAGACCAAAATACCAACTCAAAATGCTTGGTCCGCAGAGAAAAGTAATCAGGACAAGGAAAGGAAAATTTTCCTCTTCATACCTTTCCTGTAATTTCTGCTAACAATGGCAGGTTATAGCTGCTGATTTTCGCAACAAGATTCTGGTCTAATAGAATGTCTGTCGTCTTCAGATTATTTGAAAATACACCTGGCATGATCCCTGTGTGTAAAAACTGAATGCCTTTTGCTACCCCTATTGCAGCTGTTATACGTTGTGTCCAAGTAAGTGATTGTCGAGCTCGTCCCTCTGCCAATTACACCACATTTCAGAAGCAAATCAGTCATTCTATGAAGCTGATCTAGTTGGCCATATTTATCATTTTGTCAAGTGATCATATAGATGATCAAAGTTCAAACACTTTCAGCAAGTTCTGTACTAATATATGGGTGAGACTGAGAAACAATATATATATATTTGTGAATTACCAGATATCCAGCTCCTTAGTGTGCCATTTGGAACATATTCAAATATGAGGAATATTCGGCTGACACTTGCATCATCCAGGTAACACTCAAAGCAGTGTCCTAGTGCGCTGACCAAATGGCGATGTCTGAGTTTTGATATCAGCTCTATATGGTGCATAAAGTTCCGGGTGCTGTGGCTCTTTTTCATTTTAAGGCATCTAATGGCAACAAAGGAGCCATCCTTCAGCTGACCCCTGTACATCTGAAAGCACAAAATATGTAAGATTCAGATAATGCCTCAAGAAGTTTTTTCTTTCCCATTTTATCGGTACCTGTCCTTGAGAACCTTCACCCATGAATGCAGATGTGTCAAAGTTGTTTGTAGCCTTCTCAAGCTCTTCCAAGGAAAATGTTCGATAAGCTGGAAGGCCAAGTGCTCCCAGCTTCATTGTTTGAGATATATATCCTTCAGAAGTGGCAAAACATCATATCAGATTAATTATTTAAAATTATTGGAAGCATTACTCAACTGCATTCATAATTTGAAAGAAATAAAACTTACTTGCATCCGAGAGGAACTTTGAGGTGTAACCAGTTGAAGCATTCTCTGCAATTAATCTTGTTGTAGGCTTCTTGGAAGGCTTGTTGGCATTAACCCTCCTAACAACCAAGATTGCAACTCCAAGAAGTACAATTCCTCCAACAATCCCTCCACTTATACTCAGTGCAAGAACTGTTTTGGAGATTCGTTTCTGCTTCTTTCTCTGAGGTATGATCCCCACAGCTAAAGCTTCATTCTGACAAAAGGACAATGGATGTTGTTTTCCATATCCAGTATCTAGACAATTCCTAGAATACAGAACAACTCTGTTCTTAGAACCCGAAACTAGACAATCGGGTAAGTGTCCAGTCAAAAGATTCGACGACAAATCAACAAATTCAAGTGCAGCACTGCAAGAGAGATTGTTGAAAAGCTTTCCAGTGAGCTTGTTTTCGGCTATGTTCAAATAACTCATAGAAGGTAGGGACAGCAGTGATGTAGGAAATGGGCCAATAAATCTATTGAAAGAGAGATCTATTGTCTGAAGCTGATAATAGGAGCTTGCCTCAGTGGGGATCGCTGATCGAAACCTGTTTTTGCTCAGTACTAACGTAACCAACTTATTCCCAAGTTTAGGAAACTGAGGTCCAAAAGCATTATCTTCCAAGTCAAGCACTTGAAGGTATGTCAAGCTACTAAAATCAGGAACTTCTCCATAGAAATGGTTATGCGAAAGCGAAAGAATTCTAAGATTATCCAAATTGCTAAGTGAATCCGGCAAAGTACCATTGAACAAATTCTTCCTCAAACTCAGTACAGCCAAGACTGACAGTGACCCCAACCAGTCTGGTAGCTGACCAGCCAGCAGGTTTTCATCAAGTATGAGTGTTTGGAGGCTAATTAAATATGAAAGCTCTTGAGGGATGGAACCATGCAGGAAATTTGAACTCATATTAAGTATCTCTAGAGATGATAAACGCATAATTTTACCAGGTATCTGGCCCCATAAACCAAGCGAAACGAGTGTAAGGACTTTCAAGTCCGGAAGCTTGACAAGAGTTGTTATGAAGGAATCAAAGGAAAAGTTTAAAGGTAACATAGGAGCTCCCTTGTTTCCAACAATGTGCAGCTGAGTTATGCTTTCTTCATAACAAACCACTGTCAAAGATGAACTTGGTTCAGTACTACAGAACTCTGTACTACTATTCCAGCTGCTTAAAACAGTTGGGTTGTTTAAAAGCCCTTGAATTCTTAGAAGGGTCTGAGCCTGGGAAGACTTTAGCTGCTCCGAATGATTGATTCGAAACAAAATGAAAACAAGAACTAGAAGAGCAGAATGACTCAATTTGAAACCTTTTGCCATCAGTGCATAAAAAATGTGCACTAGGAGAAAATTACACAAGATTATAGAGCTATCAGGGACTAGGAAAACAGTAAAGGAGCTAAGAAACCAACATCCAGTTGAAGTAACAATCTTGTGGGCTCTATAAATTTCTGAATTTCTTGCTTCTTAATTACTTAAATTCATGTTCCCAAGACCAACTGAAGCTCTGCAAGCATAGCCATATATAAACAATTTAAAGACGATAAGAATTTATCAGTGGACTAAAAGTAAAATGGAAAACAAAGAATGCTTTATTGAGGAGTTAATTCTAACCAAATGCAACATAAAAGACAAAATAAATCTCTGCAAGTCTGCAAACCTGACCTGAAATTGTCCATAAATTTATTTAGCAACAGTTAATGCTGCATTTCTTATTTTCAGAGTGACACAGACTTTCTCTTTATCTCAAGCATAAAACAGTTTATGTTATCCATTAAAAGAGAGAGAGGGTTTCTTTCAAAAATCATAAAAATGCTTACCTGTTGAAGAGCAGATTGAGCAAACTCCTGCAAATTCAAGGGTTGTTGGAACAGTGTCTTCTCCTTCAGAACAAATTCACAATTAAATTCGTGCTTAATTATGCTTTAAGACTTTAAAAGATCACTTAAAACCAACTTAACACATAATTTTGACTTCCAAATGAAGAAATTCCCTGGCTAACACAAAAAAGGATTCTTTACAAACAGAACAAAGTAACCCAAACCCAATTCAGATTAAAAATATATCACACTATTTCTGTATTCAAAAAGCAACTCCAAAAATAGTAAAATAATTGAATGTTGATGATAATTTGACGACCCATTTCAAAAAAACTACAAAAACTTACCAACCATACACACAAACAAATCCTACTGATACATAGAGCTTGCTTTTCTCCTGAGGTTCTGCGAACAAGCCAAGACAATTTAATGACAGGGGTTCTTTTCTAAGAAACTTGTAAAGATTTCACCTCCACACTGACCTGGAATTCCCACAAACAGACATTTCTTCTCTTTGTCTTTTTTATAACGCCATAATTGTATATGATAGTAAAACTAGTGGCTTTTTCTTTCTTCCCGAACAATTAGTTTTTGTGGTTTGTTTGTTCAGTTTTCAAACTCCAAAGAGATTAAAAAACAAAAGCGAAAAAGTAAGATTCTTGGAGAAGAGAAGCCTTTATTCCTCTGTTTGTTCTTTGTTGCTTTCTTGCATGCAATAATTTTAGTAATGAATAAATATATTCATCATGTGGGGCGACCGAGTTTGGCCTTAGATTTGATGCGCCATTAGTATACAAACAGTAAACTTAATTACTGTATTTTTTTTTAATGTAGACTACAGATGAATATCTAGTCCCTAACTTCACAAACCTTAAGATCCAAAGTCAGTGATCAGATACTCACCTTTGGTGTGCATATTAAAAATTTGAAGACATCAAAACTAAGAATTTTCATATATTTGTCAATTTCCAGTATAGATGTATTCCAATATATGTAAAAATAAAAATATAGACATGTAGATTGAGTTAGAGTGTTAAAGTGGGTATTGCAGAGAGCGTGATGTAAGCTTTCACTTTCTGGGACTGGTGACTGGTGAGGTTTGGCTTTCACCTCAAATGTGGGCACCACGTTCTTTCAGTCTGTTGCTTTTGGCGCCTTTCTTTCTTCTCACAGTTAAATTAATTCCTTTCAACTCATATCTAGATTTGGTCTGTTTTATACATACATGAGTATAATAAATTTTCATTTTAATAGAATCAATTTTTAGGTTTTTCCTATGTATCAGGATGAATATTATAACCCAAAGTTTATAAAAATTTTATGATTTAGTAAACACAAAGATCTTTCTGTTTAATTTGTACAGAATTTATGTAAATATTCAAATTAAAGTAATATTTATAATTTATTTTTAAAAATTAATTCAGTTTCTTTCCAAAATTGTCTAGCAAGTAGTTAACTTTCGTATGTTCTTCATTTATTTTTGGTGGGCACTTGAAACTTAAAAATGTGTCTTTAATAGTAGGAAGATTAATTAGAGTTTAATTAGGTATGGCCAACCTAATTAGCATGTCAATGAGCTTAATTACTTTTTAATAATATTGTATTTAGTTAGCATCCCCTCTTATTAAATATTATAAAACAACTATTAGTTGAAGATGAAAATGATGGTATCTCAACTCACAAGTTTATTTTTCAGTTGGATCTAAGCAATTTTTTTTTTTTTTTTAATCATCAAGAGTGTTTGAGCCAATTTACGTGCTCCTCATTTAATCTCTCAGAATCTTAAAACTGTTAACTGGGTAAGATACCTAATAGTTATCTCTATTAGTGTTTGAGAGACTCAAACTCGGGAGCTCATGGAATATTTTTTTTGTTTTTTTACCATCAGGATAGTGGTTGATCTGATCAAATCTTATTCTTCACTATTTGAATTATTTGATAAACTAATAAGTTACACTTTTTAATTATTTTAATTAGAATCCAAGATCTTGACTATTATTATAATACAAGATACAAATATTGAATTAAATATTTGATATAAATTATGAAGTGTTTTTTATTCTAAGTAAGTAATTATAATTTTTCTGAGTAAATTAATAAAAGTATTTGCTTTTAATGCAAATTAAATTGACTTGTTAGCAGTAGATTGTAGTATGAAGTTACACTGATTAATCTAGGCAACCACTTCATCTACCAAACTAAAAAACAATTAAATGAAGATACATAAAATCTTATTTATTGGAAATTAAAATAAATGAAAAAGTAAAGGTTTATGGAAATAGAAATAGAAATAGCATGTGGGATGATGTATTTGGTTTGGTAAAGTTGAGCCAAATTCTCTGAAACACTAAAACTTACAGGTGTCTTCCATTTTATGCCATCAACCTCCAGTCCAGCCTGTCTCTTACTGCTCAACTAATACCTATAATTTCATTTGTATTTTCATTTTCATGGTATTGAAATTTCCTTCTCCTTTTTTGAATTCCTCTGCCAGACTGCCACCATGTTTTTGGTTTGTTTCAGGTTTGTCAGTTTGCAGGTACTTTAACTAATCTTCAGGGTCTATTTAACACTTTATAAGTCTAAAAGACCAGATAAAGTGATCTTAAAGTTCAAACCCAGACACTCAATGAGAGACCCAAACCCCCTTGACCGCCAAGTCAATCCTTTGGGGTTGACAAAAAATCTGTTGCTAATGAAAATCCAGCAATATTATAACATCAAATAACTTAAACTAAAACATCAAAAAGCATCTCATTTTAATAATATTTTCAAGATCCATAAGATTATTAAGACTCCAAAGCTACTTAATTAATTCCTTTGGTCCAATAATTTTCAAGAATCTGTCGGTGAAAAAAAAAAAAAGGTTGTGAATAGGGAAAGCAATTTCATTAGAATGAGTATGGATAGGAAAGTTTTAAGAGTTGAATAGACAATTAGTAAAAAGTGATAAAGAGTAGAAGAAGCACCAAAGTCACCATTAAATTGAGAGCTTTAATTTGTAATGGGTATTTAAAAGTGGCAGAGCCCATTTGTCCTTTTCTTTTTGCTTTCTCTTTCAAACTAAATTATTAAAATTTTCCAAGAAAAAATCGAAACTTCAAACTCCTCATTATTGAAAACTTTTTGTTAGAGTAGAAGATTTCATCATCAAGATAAGATATGAGTGTTTCTTCAATAACATAGAATGGCCATACATTTCCACAACTTTAATTGTAGGGGGACCTCATGTCCCTCCTACCCTTCTAGATTTTGAAATGGCAATTAAAACTTCTGTTAAACATTTTAATTCTTTTTGGTTTATTTTGATTTTTGAATAGATTTTTTAATGTTTGAAAATAAAATATTCCCACATTGGTTTGAATATATATTGTATTGCATTTTAATTCAAGATAAAAAGTGGTTTTAATTAAATTTTTGTAACATTGATAGATTTTGAAGAATCAAACACCTTCTTTAGCATATAAAATTAATAAAGTTATAGTGTACGTAAGAAGAAGTAAATTTGGTCATAGAAAACCACTAATAGATGATTTGATGATAAAAAAGTAAAAAAAGGTTTTATGAGTTCTTAAATTTGAGTTCACCTAAGCAGTAATAAGGGTAATCATTGTGCCTCTTACTCAACTAATAGTTTTAGAATTTCGAGAAATTAGTTAGTACGTACAAATTAATTTATCCAAAAACCTTAATTTATCCAAAAACCCTCCATCATCAAATAAGAGGGAAAAAAAAAAAAAAAAAAAAGGTTGGGCATTGAATTGGCAATATGTTAAAGGTTGTTTATTATTGTCAACTTTTAGAAGACGAAAAATGAGTAAAGTTGTTATCGTTCTAGGAAGATCTGTTTAGAAGTTAGCGATTGTCTTTTCCAAAAACAATAATAACCTTCATTTTCACACTTTCCTGCCAAGTTTTTTTTTTCCAACATTGGGTGGCAACCAGCTGGCACATAATACTGGTCTTCTCCGTATCAATTGTTTGTTAGAAGAAATGACATGAGCAGTCACAATGTGTGAAAGACTTGTTGAAATAAGATTCGTTCAAATTAAAAGATTCTTAACGCCTTTACAATCTCTTAAAGAAGATGGACTAATGTTGAGGGCTGCTTCATTATTTTGCCACCGTTATCCCTCTTATACTTAAGTCAAATACTTGATCAAGAAATTAGCGAATTGGAGAGAAAACTGTAGGTGTTTTGTGTGAGATTCTTGCAAGCTTGCTCCCTGGGAGAATTTATACAGCCACTATCTCCGAGTCCTAAACATGTGGAGGGTTTGTCTCCCCATGTGTCACGTGTCTTTTAACATTTTTAAGTTTTGGGTCTCCTCTCTTCGGCCGAACTTTTTAGGTTTAGGCCCAGGCAGCCCAAATTTCCAACCTGATCTATTTTCGATCCTGAATATTATTATTGCATAATACTTACTACACATAATATTGACAAAAGATGATTGACATATTTTATATTAAAAATAAATCTTCATCCAATCATCTTTTGTCACATCATGTTGTATGAAAATATTATATGTATAAATTATAATATTATTCTTTGATTCATTGTTTATCCCGTTTATCATGGACCGTATTGGGCTTCATTGAATTGGACTATGTTATTTTTACCCCAACGTTCATACCTTAGTAATATTCAAAAAATATTGAGTGGTGTTATTTAAGCTCCACATAAATAATAATTAATTTTTTTATAAATATTATATTTTATTCAAAGATTAACTCTGACAACTTTTTTCATCCTAAATCTCTTAGTTAACCCCATTATCTATTTTTCTAGGTAATTCTCATTACCAAATTTTTTTTTTCGGGTATTTCATCTTTAAAACCTACATAAAATTATGTAATTTCCCAATACTTTCGGATACCACTCCACTGTGTTAGCTTCCTTCTTTGTTGATAGAGTGGCAGGAAGAGCGAATAACGTTTCAAAATTGTGAAGGAAAAATTGTTTGCTGCATAAAGAGGATGAGGATGTTAACTTCTGTTGTAGTCTAGGTGGTTAGGATACTCGACTCTCACTTGAGAGACTTGAGTTCAAGTAATAGAACTTAAATTTTTCATTAATTATCCAAAAAGAAAGAAGAGGTTCTAGGAGTGTTGTTTGTCTTAGGCTTGGTAATGTTAGCAACCAAGTTGTGTCTACTGTCTAGGGATGGACGTAGGGTGGGTCGAGGTTGGGGATTGGGTCTTTGGACCCGTACCTGACCCCTTGAGGGTTTGCCCATCCCCGGGACAAGGGGGTAGGGGAATCCCCAATGCCACTCCGTGGGGATGAGATGTTGTCCATCCCCACCCCGACTTGAGCTGGGGGTTGGGGAATTTTCCTCGAATGGCTTATATGAATTATTTTAAACTCTTTTTTAATATTGATTTTGTATAATTCTTTAGTTATAACTCTAGACAGTAAAATAAAAACTCATTGAAATATATGAATAAAATTTTGATATGAAAATAAATGTATATTTAGTTAATTTTTGAGTATATATTTTATTTTTGGGATTGGTTTTTTTTCTTCTGTTGTAGTTGTTTTTTTTTTTTTTTAATATATTAACTAGTTTTTGAAAGATACAATATGATATTGTGATTAGATTATTAAGTAATTAAATTGTATTGAATTAATTGACTAAATTTTAAAATATTATATAGAATATCAAAATTAAATATCAAGATTGATATTTGATAACTCATAAATCATAATCAATTATTTGATTTAATTAGTTTTTAATGAAAAAGGTTTAAAGAAAAAGAAACTATTAATATAATTTATGACTAATTAATAAATATAAAAATAAAGATTGATATATCATACATAATTGCATCAAGTCTTAGGGGGTGTTTGTCTAAGCTTACGAAAAATAGTTTATAAGCAACAAGTACTTATAAGCTAATTTTTAGCTTATAAGCATTTGCAATTTTAAGCAATTATATGTTTGGTTAAAGTACTTATAAGTGACTGATAAATAGTTGACGTGTTTGGTAAAATATGGCTTATAAGTACATTTTATTATAAAATGACTAAAAAGGGTACTACATTAAATAAGGGTATACTATGAAATTTTAAAATTAAACAATGTGGTAATATCCTTGGTCAAACTAGCTTATAAGCAGAGTGCTTATAAGCCAAAAAAAAAAAAAAAATACCTCCCCCCAACTTATTTATTTATTTATTATTATTATTATTTTTTTTTAGCTTATAAGCTCAATTTATAAGCTTAAAAAAATTATAAACAAACAGGTCAACTTAATTTTAGAGCTTATAAACTAATTTGACCAGCTTATAAGCTAGTTTGACCAGCTTATAAGCTTAAACAAACACCTCATAAGTGAACCATTGAATAAAAATAAAGCATTGTTAATAAAGTTTATGACTAATTAATTGATTAGAAAGACATGATAATAGAACTTGTGTAAAATAAAACAATGTTAATAATAATTACTTAATTAACTAATTAATTGATTAGAAAGATAATAGAATTTGTGCAATTTGATATTTATTTTTCTAATATAGATTTCTCCTAAAATGTTTCTCGAGTTTAGATAATTTACTTAGAAGAGAAACTCAATTACCTTAGTTTATGTAATACGGTAATAAATTTACAAATTGTAAATCTTTAAGGGATTAATTAATTATTTAATAAAATTGTAATTAATTACTTAATTACAATGTGATTAGATTATTAAGTAATTAAATTGTATTGAATTAATTGACTAAATTTTAAAATATTATATAGAATATCAAAATTAGATTTCGGGGCAAGGCGAGGACGGGGAGGGTTTTCACGTGGTGGTCAAGGACGACACGGGTCAAAGTTTTATGGGGCTTTTGGGGCGGGGCAAGGCGAGTCCTCGTCGGGGCAAATTAACTAACCCCATACCTGCCCTGTCCCCAAGTGTGGGGATTTTTTTTCTTGTCGATCTTCAGTCCATCACTTGTGAAATTCGGTGAATCCTTGCCCCAATCAAGTCGGGGTGGATCCCCATCAAGGCGAGCGAAATGCCCATCTCTAGTTGTATTGTAGTAGCAATGTTTTGAAAACCAGATCAAGCCTTGACCCGGTCAAGGGCTCAGTTTTCATATTGACTAGTTGGACCAGTGATGTTAGCAATTCCAACATATTTGAAATTCAGCAAACAAATCCTTGCAAAATTACACATTAGTCCCTAAAGGTTTGAAATCCAAAAAAAACACCCATATGGGCTGGGCAGTCATGCGAAGAGATTGGTGGCAACAACGACAACGATTGGTGACCAATCAAAGTTCAGGATGATGGGGCTTTTGATGTGGAGATGAAGGCTATTCTTATGATGGTATCAAAGAGGTCGAACGGCGTCAGAATCAGACCATAGAGGAAGCTGCCGATTTTTGTGAAGGAGACAGTGGCGGCGATGATGATGGGTGGTCAATCGGACTTCAGGATGATAGGGGTTTTGATGTGGAGATGAAGGTGATGCTAATGGTGGTGTCATGTGGGGTGCTTGGCGCTGGTAGGGGTGAGCGGTTCTAGGTACCCTGTATTTTTCGGGGGAACCGGAACCGCACAGTGCAGTTCCTAAAAAAAGGAATCGGAATCGGAACCGCACAGTGTAGGTTCATAAATTCGAGGAACTGAAACCTTGTAAAAAATAATTACCCCCCTATTAGTTTAAAAAATGAGAAAAATGCCTTAAAAGTTTACAAATACACCCCTAAAAAATTTTGATTACTCATTCATTTGTATCCAATGTAACTCATAAATCCTCTAATCTCTAGGCAACACTTGAATTCAATCAATTCATCACAATTCACATAAAATTTCTCAATCAAAACCAATACACAAATAATTATTCATCTGTAAATTATTAATTTAACATTATAAATTGTTAATGTTTATAATGTAATATAATAATATTATAATTAATTAAGTAATTATTTAATTATAATGTAATGTTATAATTAATTAAGTAATCATACTAGACATGTATAATATAATGTTATAATTAATTAAATTTCTAACTATTTAATTAAATATTGTATTAATGCTTATAATATAATGCTTATAATTAATTAAGTAATCATACTATAAATTTATAATGTAATGTTACAATTAATTAGATTTTTTAATCATTTAATTAAGTAATGTACTAATGACTAATGTAGTAAATTACTAATGTTTATAATGTAATGTTATAAATTTATAACTAATTAAGTAATCATTTAACTATGTAATGCTATAATTAATTAAGTGATCATAATATAATGTAATGTTATAGGGCATGTTTGGCTTATTATTTCTGCCCATATTCCCAATCCTATTCTCCAAATAATGTTTGGTACATTATTCCAGAAATATTACCCTATTTTTTTAATTACTTTTAGACCCCATAAGGTTATTAATTTCATTAAATTCCCCTTGAAAAAAAAGTTTAAAAATTAGCAAAAACACCCCCGCGACCCATACTTGCCAGATTCTAGCAACCACCGTCAATGGCAGCCGAAATCTGTACAACGGCCTACCTGCCGACAAGAAATGGTCGAAAGTTCACCGATCTGGCTTTTTCCAGCCAGATCTGGCAGTCAATGACGGCCAAAGATGGCCAAATCTTGGCCATCGTTGACTGAAAACGACGGCCATATCTTTGGCCGTCGTTAACGGCCAAAGTACGGCCAAAGATATGGCCGTCGTTTTGGCCTTTTCATAACAATGCGTTACGACACAGATCCTATCGGTCTGTGTCGTAACACGATTTTTCAGCCAGATTCTAGCGGAAGTGGCCGGAATCTAGCACTACAGGTGGTGGGGGTGTTTTTGTTATTTTATATATTAGGGTGTTTAATTAAAATTAGCAAACCTAGGGGCTTTTTCATAAATTTTTAAATTTTACCTCATCATACTCCTCTATCCAACTATCTAATATTATTCTCAAAATCCTATCTAAAATAATAAACCAAACGCACCCATAATTAATTACGTAATAATTTAATTAAGTAATCATTTGTTTATAATGTAATGTTACAATTAATTAAGTAATCGTACTATAAATTTATAATGTAATGTTAATATGTTATAATTAATTAAATTTCTAATCATTTAATTAAGTATTGTGCTAATGTTTATGTAGTAAATTACTAATGTTTATAATATAATGTCATAATTAATTAAGTAATAATTTAATTATATAATATTATAATTAATTACGTGATCATACTATAATGTAATGTTATAATGAATTAAGTAATTATACTATAAATCTATAATTTAATATTGTAAATAATTAAATTTCTAATTATTTAATTAATATACTAATATTTATAATTGAATGTTATAATTGATTAAGTAATCATACTATAACTCTATAATGTAATGTTATAATTAATTAAATTTTTAATCCTTTAATTAAGTAATGTAATAATATTGTAAATTACTAATGTTTATAATGTAATGTTATAAATTTATAACTAACTAAGTAATCATTTAACTATATAATGCTATAATTAATTAAGTGATCATAGTATAATATAATATAATAATGTTATAATTTAATTAAGTAATTATTTAACTATAATATAATGTTTAATTAATTAAATTTCTAATCATTTAATTAAGTAATCATTTGTTTATAATGTAATGTTATAATTAATGTTTATAATATAATTTTATAATCAATTAAATAGTCATATAATTATGTAATGTTATAATTAATTATGTAATTATACTATAATGAATTAAGTAATCATCCTATAAATTTTTAATATAATATTATAATTAATTTGTTTATAATAGAATGTTGTAATTAATTAAGTAATAATTTAATTATAATGTAATGTTATAATTAATTAAGTAATCGTACTATGAATTTATAATATAATGTTATAATTAATTAAATTTCTAATCATTTAATTAAGTATTGTGCTAATGTTTATGTAGTAAATTAGTAATTACTAATATTTATAATATAATGTCATAATCAATTAAATAATTAATTATAACATTACATAATTAAATAATTATTTAATTATGTAATGTTATAATTAATTATATGATCATACGATAATGTAATGTTATAGTGAATTAAGTAATCATACTATAAATCTTTAATGTAATATTATAATTAATTAAATGTTTAATTATTTAATTAAGTAATGTAATAATGTAGTAAATTACTAATGTTTATAATGTAATGTTATAAATTTATAACTAATTAAGTAATTATTTAACTATGTAATGTTATAATTAATTAAGTAATTATAATATAATGTAATGTAATAATTTTATAATTTAATTAAGTAATTATTTAACTATAATGTAATGCTTAATTAATTAAATTTCTAATCATTTAATTAAGTAATCATTTGTTTATAATGTAATGTTATAATTAATTTTTATAATATAATGTCATAATCATCTAATTATGTAATGTTATAATTATTTATGTAATCATATTATAATGAAATGTTATAATGAATTAAGTAATCTTACTATAAGTCTCAACTATAATATTATAATTAATTTGTTTATAATAGAATGTTATAATTAATTAAGTAATCATTTAATTAATGTTACAATTAATTAAGTAATCGTACTGTAAATTTATAATGTAATATTATAATTAATTAAATATCTAATCATTTAATTAAGTATTGTATTAATGTTTATATAGTAAATTAATAATTACTAATGTTTATAATATAATGTCATAATCAATTAAGTAATCATTTAATTATGTAATGTTATAATTAATTATATGATCATACTATAATGTAATGTTATAGTGAATTAAGTAATCACACTATAAATTTTTAATGTAATATTATAATTAATTAAATTTTTAATCATTTAATTAAGTATTGTATTAACGTTTATAATGAAATGTTATAATTAATTAAGTAATTAAGTAATTATACTATAAATCTATAATATAATGCTATAATTAATTAAATTTCTAATTATTTAATTAAGTAATATACTAAATGTTATAAGTCAATTGATTAAGTAGTAATCAATTAATGTAATGCTATAATTAAATATACTATAAATCAATTAAGTAATGTTATAAAATTATAATTAATTAAGTAATCATTTAACTATAATGTAATGTTATAATTGATTAAATATGATATTTAACTAGTAATTAAATTTATTAACGTTTATCAATTTATTATATATAATTAATTAATTGGTAATTTACTATAGATATACTTAGAACTTGATAATTGAAGTAAATAACTAAATATATTATTATTCAATCAAATATGCTATTTTATTGAAAAATGATTCTTTTAATTACATTAAAACACTTTTAATTTGATCATAATTCCAATTGTACACTTAATTAATCAAAACTTTAATATTAATAAATTATAATATATTAAATTTTTTAATATGATGTAGTTTATATGTAATAAGTATCATTGTATATTTATTTAATTAGGTTATTCTAAAATTTTAACTTTTTCTATTTTAAATTTTTTATATGTAAAATAACGAAACCCCCATTATTCACAACTATTTCATTGGAGTCCAGTTCCAAAACAGGTTCCAAAACAAGTTCTAAAAATCGGTTCTAAACAGGTTCTAAATCGGGTACCTATTACAGGTTCCAAGTAGGTTCCAAACTAGGTACCCGTTTCAGGTTCTTTTTTCAAGTTCCCGTTCCTATTCCGGTTCCTTCACACATAAGAACTGGAACCGGAACCGCACAATGTCGGTTCTAATAAAATGGAACCGAAACCTACATGCACAGTGTCGTCGGTTCCAAGTAGGTTCCGATTTCGGTTCTGATTCTAATTCTACCCACTACTCATGTTCACCGCTAGACGCCGGAATCAGCGGGAATTAGAGAGGAAGCTACTAGTTGGACCGACGGTTGTTACTATTATGCCAGTCCAAATCTGGCCCAATCTAGGCCAATTGCAAATTGGGGTTTGAGGGGTAAACCCTGCATCAGAGTTAGTGTCGATTATCAGGCAGATCGGTCCAATTGGCCGGTCCAATTTTCTATTCATTGCCGAGTATAGATTAATCTGAAAGCTTCACTCACTAACTTCGTCATGATTGTTATGCCTAAAAAATATAAAGGCTGACGTAAGGTCCAGTCAGCCTGCGAGCGTCAGATCATGGGTACACCCACGGCCTGTTTCCGTTAGAATAGTGGGTGTACGTCAGGCCAACCAGAAGCTCTAATGATCCCACGTGTCCAATCCCTGCTCTAAATTGCGTAAATCACTCTGGAAGGTGGGCAATGTGACATAAAGAAGGATTTGCACGAATAATCCCACCAACTTACAGATTTAGTGATCATTACCTCAATGCATCCTACTATAAATTGAGAGCACCTCTCTTATTAAAGGGATTCGCTCCTTATTATTCTTGATTGGCTATTCTATCTCAAAGATATATAGCTTTCTCTCTCTTGTATTGTCATTTTGTAAATCATTTGTAAGTCAGTCCGCTAACGTGACCTGACCCTTATCATTAATACAAAACATCAGTGGACGTAGGACTTGCTACCTTAGCATCCAAACCACTTTAAAAACTATCCCCATTGCGTTTACTGTCATTTTCCTTTACATTCATGTATGTCTTTTGGGTCAGCCCAACATTTCACACGTGTTTCGTTGGTGTAAAAATCACGCATCAACAGTTTGGCGCTAGAAAGAGAGCCTGATTTAGTATTCATCCTTCATCAGGAGAATCTCCAACTTACCGATCCTACAACAATAAATGGCCTGCCAACCAGAACCTGAGCAAACCAACCAGGGCGCTGAGGGGCTCCCCCAAGTCCAAGGGGACACTTCTTCCAAAAAACCTTCAGCCCCGCAAAATGCTGCAGGGGATATCCCATCAAATTCACAGCTTGACCCCGCCATTAGAAGCTACCTAGAGAGGTTTGACAATACTCTCCAGACGGTCAACCAAAGGTTGGACTGTTTGGACCAAGGCATGTCATCCAAGTCAGCTGCGGCGGTGCAACCACAAAAAACGCTTGCAGGTCATGCGAAAGCGCGACAAGGGGAAATAGCCCGTGCCGCGAGCACTGCAGCGCGTAGACGAAAGGGTAAACAAGTGGCAAAAAACAAGCCCACAGGCTCCAAAGGGCCAGCAAACACCGACCGCGTCCCAAGCAGAATACCAGTCTCGTTAAGACTCGGTGAAAAGACTCAGCCCGAGCTGTCCCATGCCACGTCGCAAGTACACACCCATAAAAGTGCTAGACAGGGCGATTCTTATCACCACCAGCAAAATGATCCTGATCGTCATCGTGCGAGAGGGTCCCATACTTCGCGGGGCTGTTCTTACCACCGCGAAGGTTATGAAAATACCCCGCACCTTTCATCGCCATCACACGCCTCTAGCCAACATGTGTCGAGAATGGCCGGAACCGCCAGCAGAGGCGAAGAGGAACCCAACCTCCAGACTTTCCTCAATCGTAATCGCGAGGGTCGAACTTGCATAGGTGAAAGCAATCCCCAAGCAGCTCCATTGCCACAAATTGAGGAGCTACAGTGAGCTCTAGACAGACTAAGAGCTTAGCAAAATGAACAGGGGCAGGTCGCATCTGCGTCCCCCTTCTCTCCCAAAGTGTTAGCCGCTCCACTCCTACCAGGATTCAGGATGACCGACATGCGGGCATTTGATGAAAATTCTAATCCGCAGGATCATTTATATGAATTTAACAACCTGATGGAGCTTCACCAGGTCTCAGATCTAGCAAAATATCGTTGTTTGGCAGTGACTTTGACCTCTCATGCCAAACAGTGGTTCAGGTCGTTCCCAGCGGGATCAATCAGGTTGTGGCCTTAGATGAGCGCAACGTTCCTAAGGCATTTCAAGCAAATCGAAAGTTCTCGATACCTTTGAGCTACCTCAACAATATAAGGGATGAATCCCTCCAGTCCTACATTGACTGTTTCCACAGAGAACTCAACAATGTGGCTCATACTCCCAAAGAGTCTGTTCGGATTCTCATCATAGCAGGAGTTCGTCCGCAAACTGACCCGTGGAAGGAATTACAGGCCGAGGATGATGTTTCTCTTGCCCGATTCTATGGCCTTGCGCAGAAGTACCTCCAGATAGAAAGCTCATTGGTGGCACTCCGTCATCGTGATCAAGGCACTTCATGCAGTATGTTTGGTCGGGGGGAAAGTATAAGAGCTAATGGCAGAGGGGACACTGGCGATCAACGAAAAAGAAAGAAACCTCACTACGAGCCCAAAAAGTCTTATGCTCTTGTCCCTCGTCGCGATTGCGACAGAAACTAATATACACCACTGAATGCATCTGTATCGGCTATTCTTGATAAATTCGAGAAAGCCAACCTACTCGGAGAGCCCGACCTCATGAAAACTCCCGCGATAGCCAGAAATAATAAAAAATATTGTCGCTTCCATCCGGACAACGGGCATCACACAGATGAGTGCTGAGCTCTAAAACAAGCAATTGAAGAGCTCATCAAGAAAAGACACTTCAAGGAGTGTATTGACGACTCCGCTCCCACGCAAGAGAAGAGTTAAAGGGAGCAAGGAAAAAAACATTGTGATCGCAAAGGGTATAGTAGTGTTAACATAATCTTTGGGGCCGCGAGAGATGCCTAAGAAAGATATGCTCGCGAGGCTCATCACGACCCAATCAGGGTGATGAACATGTCGCAACGACCATAAAAGGTTCGCAAGGAGGAGTCGATCACCTTCTCCAAAAAGGAGGCAACCCATTTGCATCATCCTCACGACGACGCTCTTGTGATCACGCCCCTCATAGGGCACCATAACGTCCGCAGAATCCTAGTGGACAACGGAACTGTTGTGAACATCCTGTTCCAAACCGCTTTCGAAAGAATAAACTTGGATGAGGCTGACCTGAAACCCACCTCGATCCCTCTTTACAGCTTTACAGGGGACCACCTGATCCCTAAAGGAATGATCCAATTTTCGATCACGTTAGGTGACTATGACGAAGTGACTAAGGTTACTGAATTCTTGGTCGTGGATTGCCCATCTGCCTTCAATGGAATCTTGGGGCGACCTCTATTGAGAAGCTTCAAGGCAGTCACTTCCATATACCATCTCAAGATGAAGTTCCCCACCCCGACGGGGATAGGGGAAGTTAGCGGATCGTAGAGCGCATCTCGCGACTGCTACATAAAAGCGGTGCAGATGGCCTGTAGAGGGAAGGGTGTCTCGCATGGTATTCCCCGACAGGCAATGGTGATCAGCCGGATCGAGCTATAGCTTGGCCCAGCAGAGGATAATATGGATCCTCGAATTCAGGAAAACCCTTCCAGTGGGCCAATTGGGGATTTGTCTGAAATATCGATCGACCCGAAGGAGCTGAGCCAAGTGTTAAGGATTGGGAGCAGTCTCAATCCCCAGCTCGCCTCCGAGCTGATCAGTTTCCTTAAAGAAAATATTGATGTGTTTGCCTGGTTGCACGCAGATATGGTCGGGATCAGCCCTAATATCATTTGCCATGCATTGAACATCGACAGCGAAGCCAAGCCAGTTCGCCAAAAAAAAAGATCAATGGATTCGGAGCGATATGCCACCTTAAAATTAGAGGTGGATAACCTCCTCCGAAATGGGTCCATCCGAGAGGCACTCTACCTGACCTGGGTTGCCAACCCGGTTCTGGTAAAGAAGCCCAATGGCAAGTGGCGAACCTGTGTCAACTTCAGCGACCTCAACAAAGCCTGTCCTAAAGACAGCTTTTCCTTACTAAGAATTAACCATCTCGTGGATGCCACCTCGGGGCACGAGCTACTAAGTTTTATAGACGCGTACTCGGGATATAATCAAATTCTAATGTACGGGCCAGACGAAGAGCATACATCTTTTATTACAGATCGGGGGCTGTATCACTGCAAAGTTATGCCCTTCGGCCTCAAGAACGCTGGCGTGACCTACCAACAATTGGTTAATCGGATGTTCTTCGACCAGATCGGCAAATCAATGAAGGTCTATGTAGATGACATGCTTGTCAAATCCCATGTCGTTTCAGATCACATAGCGCATCTCGCTGAGATGTTTGATATCTTCCAACTGTACATAATGAAACTGAATCCTCTCAAGTGTTCGTTCGAAGTATCGAAAGGTAAATTCCTAGGATACATGGTTAACCAACGGGGAATAGAAATCAACCTCGAGAAAATTCAAGCTCTGCTTGATATGGAAAGCCCGACCAGCAAAACACAGGTCATGAGTCTTAATGGGTGAATAGCGGCACTAAGTCGCTTCATATTGAGGCTAACAGATCACTGCTTACCGTTCTTCAATGTTCTGAAGGCCAATAAGAAGTTTAAGTGGACTCCCGAGTGCGAACAGGCATTCCAAAGTATAAAAGAACACCTCGGGAAACCACCTATCTTGTCCAAGCCTCTTCCGCAAGAGATCCTGCTCCTATATCTATCCGTCTCTTAGTTCGCGATCAGTGCAACCCTAGTTCGGGAAGAGGAAAAGGTCTAATGGCCAGTGTGCTATGCAAGCAAGTGTCTGACGGATGCCGAGATGCGGTATCCGGAAATGAAGTGATTAGCCTATGCCTTGCGAATCGCTTCTAAAAAGCTGCGACCTTACTTCCACGCCCATACTATCCACGTGATGACTAATTACCCCTCAGGCAGGTCCTCCAAAAGCCAGAGGCATCGGGTAAATTGCTTAAATGGGCCATGGAATTGAGTCAGTTTGATTTGAAGTACAAGCCAAGATCGACTATCAAAAGGCAGGCTATTGCTGACTTCATTTTAGAATTCTCCTATCTTCCAAGTGAGTTGGAGCAATAGCCTAGCGAAGCCATCTAGGAAACTGCTCATAATCTGTCGACCTGGAGCCTCTACGTCGACCGATCATTGAATAGAAAGAGGGCCGGTGCAGGTCTTCTCCTTTTGAGCCCCGAAGGGGCTTGCGTTCACAACATTCTTTGGTTCGGATTCAAGGCAACCAACAATGAGGCCGAGTATGAAGCTCTGCTCATTGGATTGCGGTTGGCCAGAGAAATGGGTGAAACGGTGATCAGTGTCCATAGTGACTCCATGTTAGTCGTTAACCAGATTTTAGGAGAGTACCAAGCCAAAGAAGAAAACATGATTCGTTATCTGAAAGAAGCTAAAGCCGCACTCGAGCCATTCAAGCACTTTGTAATCTTTGCAATCACTCAGATTCCCAAAGATAGCAACTCTGTGGCGGACGCCCTAGCAAGAGTAGCCTCATCGTTGGACTCAGAAGCACCGGATAGCATTCCTGTTCGATTCATCGAGGCCCTAAGTGTCAGCCTGATCAAACAAGCCGTGAATGTGACAAAATCAGATTCCTAGATGACTCCCATTTTTCGATACCTCAAGGATGAGATCTTGCCTGACAGCAAGGTCGAGGCAAGGGTTCTGTGAACAAGATCTGCTCGTTACACCCTCATCGGGGACCAACTACATAGGCGAAGATTTAGTGCCCCTCTCCTTCGATGTGTAACCAGCGAAGAAGCAAAATACATCATGAGGGAAATACATGAAGGGATCTGCGGTAATCACACCACCACACGATCTCTTGCGAACAAGGTTGTTCGTCAAGGGTACTATTGGCCTCGAATCCAGGATGACGCCTACAACTTTGTCAAGAGGTGTGATAAGTGTTAGCGGTTCACGAACATACCGCGAGCTTCCTCCCACGAACTGATAACCATGACTAGCCCCTGGCCTTTTTCCATGTGGGGGATCGATCTCATCGGTCTTATGCTAGTCAGGAAAGGGGGAGTCAAATATGCCGTGGTCACAGGAGATTACTTCACCAAATGAGTAGAAGCCGAATTGCTTGCCACAATCACGACCAGAAAGCTCAAAGACTTTGTTTTCAAGAATATTGTGTGCCGCTACGGAATTCCTCATACCCTTATCTTGGATAATGGGAAGCAATTCAACAACGAGGAATTCAAGCAGTTTTGCGACGAGTTGGGCATCCATAAAAAAATCACCTCAGTTGCAAGACCATAAGCAAATGGCCAAGTTGAAGCTGTCAACAAAACCATCAAGCACACTCTAAAGGCCAAACTTGGCGCAGCCAAAGGGAATTGGGCCGATAACCTCCTCGAAGTCCTATAGGCATACAGAACAACTCCGAGAACCTCCACCTCAGAAACACCTTTTTCGCTAACATACGGGTGCGAAGCGATGATCCTTGCAGAGGTAGGAACTGGTTCACTTCGGAAGGACTTGTACAATGAGGCCAACAACGAAGTACTTATGAGAGCAACCTAGACCTTGTTGAAGAACATCGCAGCAAGGCTTCGCTAAGGATAGCAGCCTACCAGCAACGCGCGAAGAGGTTTTTCGATTCAAGGGTCAGATGAAGAGACTTCCAGGTTGGCAACCTTGTGTTAAAAGAAGTTCTTCTCGATACCAGGTAACCAAATACGGGAGTGTTAGGACCGAACTAGGAAGGTCCATACCGCATTGACAAAGTGATAAGACAGGGGACTTATCATCTTAAAAGGCTTAACGGTTCCAAAGTACCCCGAGCTTGGAATGCTAAGCACCCTCGATCATACTATCAGTAATTCCAAACTCAGTTTTCCTTGTAAATTAATTTATGATTTTTGTAAATCATTTCCTTTTAAAGTATTATTTTGTGCGCTTGTAACAATCTTCGCATGTAATCTTGTTCGTGTAAATGTGTTATGTTATCACACTTGTTCCAATAATGTAAGCAATCAAAATTTACTCATGTATAATAAAGCGAACAGAAATTGTAAAAGCAAAAATGTATTTCATTAATGAGAAGAGTACAGCAGGCAAAATTGCATGACTATACGCCCTAATCTGGCTCCTAGAGGACCAACCTCATCGTCCTACAGTTGGTCGACTGGGGATTTCTTCGAGGCATGCCCCAAACCTCTTGTCTCATCAAATGCTCGGGCGGCCACCGCTTCGTTATCCACCTATGCCATGGACATAAGTGTATCCCACCAGTCCTCCAGGAGGTCGGACATATCAAGTCGTGGATTCTTCGGTCGCAAGGCATAGATAGACTCAATCGCCCATTCGGCAACCTTCTCCTCGACCTCCGCTGCCTGATTCTGCATCTCTTTTGTCAAGGAAGCAACTTTTTCCTGACTTGCCTGAAGTTTGACCTCGAGAGCTTGCCTTCGCTTCTCAGAGGCGTCCCTCTCTTCTTCTGTTCGCAAGGCCCGCAGAGAGGTCGCTTTGAGCTCCTGATCCTTCTATCCGGCCTCCTTGGAAAGTCTGGCTACGGTCCTTTGTAGCTCATTTATTTCCTCTCTATGCTTCTCGAGCTACGCTTTTTAGAAGTCCACCGTGCGAAGAGCCACATCTCTTTCATTCAGGTATCGGTTCGTCGACTTAGAGGACAGGTTTCTTTCTGTTTCGGCGATTTTTAGGCTTCACTTGAGCATTGCGTTCTCTTCCCTCAGTGCGACCTCCCCCTTTGCACCTCCCAGCCGAACCTTCTCCAGGGACAGTTGCATGGAAAACAGGGTCTGCAAACAAGGAAAGATAAAGTTAGCTTACCAGAAGCTAAGAGAAGTCCTCACCGAGGACAGTTCGTTTACCTTGCTTAAGTGTTGTAATGATGTGGACATTAGGTCCACGTCGCTAGAGCCTACAAACTGCTCGAATGCTTTCAAAAGTCCACACTCCAGCAGAGTGTAAACCATCGGCTGCAGATACTCTGGCAGATTCCCCAACGAGTCCAGCATTGGGGTCCCTTTCTTCGAGCCTTTCGCAGGGGCCGCGTCACTTGTCGGTTCTTTACTCGACCTCCTTCCTATGTCCTACTGTGACCTCTTGGGTTGATTGCCCTCAGATTCGGTCTCTGACTTTTCGACCTGAATTTGCCTCCTCTGCTTTCGCTGAGCTGTTGTCTTTAGCCTCGGACGAGTAGGCGACGGCTGGGAGACCTTCATGGTTTGGATTGGTGCATCTTCTGACGGTTGGGGCTTCCAGCAAGTCACATCGGTTGCCCGATGTTACACCTTTAGCCGAGGGAACGGTAGGAGTAGCATCGGTCGCCTTGGCTTTTCTTGATCGAGGAAAATTAAGCAGCCTTCGTCGCGGCTGTTCTGACTCCTTTAGAGGCATGGTCGTTGCATGCAAAGTATCGTTAGCAAAGATATTTCATTTCACGACCAGAAAAGGACCAGTTAGCAGGAGTTACTCAATGAGGGCTTTAAAGACGCGTTTGCGTTGAAGAAACCGTATTTCTGCAAATTCACTGTCATCACGAGCTTTTTGCATCGCGCCTATCCTCGGATAGTAAGCTCAAATTCATGATCCTATTTGGATCGAAGAGTAGCCCTAAGTCAGTCGTCTTGTTAACTGTCAGAAAGGAATCAGGCCGTTAGAAAGAGCACATTTCGAATTTAATAAATTCGTCAACCAAAAAAAAAAAGGGAAAAGAAAAAGAGGCCTACTCAGTTCCTGGAAGCGGCAATGTCTGTCATAGTGAAAGAAGAAAAACTTCGTTTCATAGGTCCCCGCATTGCTAGGGCAGCTGTGTATCCCCTCGGCAATAGTAGGTCGCCTAGACAAGTAATAAGAATCCTTGTCCTTGCTCTTTTTCAAAAAATATGAGCAGCCGAGCTCCGTCGCGGTCAGCTCGCCCAGCCCGTTCTCACGACATGCGATGTACATTGCAACAGCAATGACGTATGTGTTCGGAGTCAACTGCATCGGTGTGATCCCGAAGTGATCCAAAAGCGACCTGATGAAAGGGTGGAAGGGGATCAGTCCCCCACCCTTGATGATCTCCTCGGAGATCGCGGCCAGACCACTTAACGGGTATCGCGATGACTGTGCCACGTCGAGGAAAACATCCACCTTGATACTGTACTGTTTTATTACCTCTCGAGCTCATCCCCGGTAAGTACCGAGAAGACCTCGGGAGGGATACTTGGAGCACCCTGCGGGAATGAACTGGTTCCCTGCTTGGATCTGGTTGTTGAGGGGTCCATTTTGGCAGAATACAAAAGCAAAAAGCAGGAGGGTCATTTAGCCGCCGTACGCTATTTCGTACGATGATGTGGAGGGAGACAAATTCCCTAAATCCCAAAGAAAACCCTAACAGCATGATTCGAGCCGCCATTCATGACTCAAACCTGACCTAAGCATCTCGTCTCCGATGGGCTACTGGAAGACTGACGCCATTTAATCATGGAAAATAAGGAAAGAAAAACAGAGAAAAGTCCTTACCTCTCAGAGTATGAGAATAGCTTCTGCTTCGAATACCGAAAAAATGCTGGTTTGGAAGGCAAAGGTTCCAGGCTTGCGAAAATCTTTTACTCTCTGTGAAAAAGACTCTGGTGACATTGCCTGAGAAAGATTTGAGTTTTTATAGCGAATGAACCAACGTTTGGTTTTCTTGGAATCGAAACGGCATTTGGGCGGCAAAGATTTCTCACCGTTGATCATGGCCACGTGTCGCACATCAGTGAGAAAGAGTGAGTGTCCCGACTGAAGAAAGTCAAATCTTCATCTTTCCCGTTGAAAAGCTCAAACGATGACAATCTCTCTCTCAGAGCATTAATTGTGCCTCAATCTACATTTAATGCTCTAGTAAGGGGCGTCATTCCAGCATGCCATGCATTTAATGTTCTGATAAAGCGTACTATGTCAGCATACAACGCATTTAATGCGTCTGGCTAGCACTTATCACGCACAAGGCACATCTGTCAACGCAGAGACTGCTTCATTAAATGCACCCATATCAAAAGCACAAAAGGTGACGTTTGACAAAATTAGGTCACTTGTCCTCTGCAAACAATGATGATGTAAGGTCGTGTTCGCAAAAAGTGCCATCCCGACCTACCTTCAAACAAGTCGGAATCACCAGAATTTCCAAGAATTATCTAATTGCGGCATGACTTGTAGTTTCCAAGGTTCGATCCTCGAATCTTAAAAATTAGGGGACTTCTATTATGCCTAAAAAATATAAGGGCTGACGTAACGTCCAGTCAGCCTGCGAGAGTCGATCATGGGTACACCCACTACTTGCTTCCGTCAGAATAGTGGGTGCACATCAGGCCAGCCAGAAGCTCTGATGATCCCACGTGTCCAATCTCTGCTTTAAATCGCGCAAATTACTCTAGAAGGTGGGCAATGTGACATAAAAAAGGATTTGCACGGATAATCCCACCAACTTAGAGATTCAGTGATCATTACCTCAATGCATCCTACTATAAATTGAGAGCTCCTCTCTCATTAAAGGGATTCGCTCCTTATTATTCTTGATTGGCTATTCTCTCTCAAAGATATATAGCTTTCTCTCTCTTGTATTATCATTTTGTAAATCATTTGTAAGTTAGTCCGCTAACGCGACCTGACCTTTATCATTAATACAAACATCAGTGGACGTAAGACTTGCTACCTTAGCATCCGAACCACTTTAAAAGCTATCCCCATTGCGTTTACTGTCATTTTCCTTTGCATTCACGTGTGTCTTTTGGACCATCTCAATATTTCACACGTGTGTTTCGTTGGTGTAAAAATCACGCATCAACAATGATGAAAAATGGGCCTCGTGAGCCGCAAACCTTCTACGCAAACAATTATTGAATAGAATTAAAAAAAAAAAAATCAGGTCTGAATCATTATAGCCTATGTATTAACCATTTTACGAGAGACAAAATAAAATAAATAAATAAAAAGAAGATATATCAGTAATAATTATGAATTATGCTACAAAATTAGCATTTTTTTTTTTTTTAACACAAAGAAACCAAGATGTGAAAGATCAAACAAAATAAAATTAAAAAAAAAAAAGACTTACTTTTTCGTGATTGTTGTCGTCCTATTGATTGAAATCTTTTAGAATACTTTTATTCCTAAAAACAAAACCCAAACGTGGTGTTGATAAATTTTGCACCAATTATGGAATTACGGTCTTGCCCGTAAGAACAAAGTGATTTCCCATCCTATCTTGACTTTGTAATGTTTGTTGATTGTGGTATCGTTCTCTGCCCCTGTAGAAAACAAGATTAGAATGAAGGCGAAGGCTAGTTAGCGGTCAACTTTCTATTCGGAATGCTCAAATGCAGTCTTTTTTGTATGAATATTGAGTTATCATTTCATTCCAATTAGCCCGATGAAATAGAATAGGGTTTAAGAGAATCACTTTCCTTGTCGATGCAAGATTTGGGATTGAGGAAGGACTATTGGAGTTTTAGGAGAAAGTGGGATCATCTTCCTTCTTGGACAAGATCAGATCCACATTCACTTCCCAATTTAACTCACCTTCCTTCTTCTCCATAGATTTCTCAATTAAGCATGATTCTATTTCCTATTTTGTGGATTATCCCTAAGATGTTTTACTTTATGTGCAGGTAATATAAAATAGGAACTTATTATTTTGCCCTTGGGAAAATTCGGGCACTTAAGGACTAAATAGTTTATTTTATTTTATTTATTTAATATTTTGGGGCTGTACTAAAAGATTAACTATCCTCTTTAGTACGTACAAGTTCAAAAAATATAAATTTTTTGAAAAACTATTATTGGGACTTAGAAAGATTGAGTGGGGGCTTAAATAGCACCACTAAAAAATATTTTCATAATATTAATAAATTCATTCATACCTGATTGAATTTACTGAAATATCTTTACATATCTATAGTATTCTTGTTAATACTTTAATATTGTATCGCAATAATTTAATGAGCATAATATTATCCCTTCATTCAATAGATTTCTCGTAGAAACAAAAAAATTTAATAACATAAAATAGTGTTATGCTAAGACATAGTATGATGATATTAACAAGGTATAAATAATATCTATTTGAAGTAATGCTGGTTTGATATATAATATCAACTGATTTATGCTTTCCTAAATGGGCACTTTTATATAAAGGAAATAGGATATTAATTATTAATGAGATAAACATTCCCTGTATATTTTCCTAATCTAAAAGGGAAATATTATCCCTCAATTGCCTTATCTTTTGACTCCTTATCAAACCCAAAGATCTCTTGAAGAGGAAACCAAATAAAAGGCAATCACTTCACTACCTAACACAGGTTTGATCAATCTAAAACCCAAATACTCACTCAAGTACTCAATTTAACCTTATGAGACCGCTCCTGAATTGAGTGTGGAGTGCCTACGCCAACAAACTTGCTCGCGCACCCTTGACCTCCGTTCTTTTTTTGGGACTTTATAGCAGAGGCATCGTGACCCTATAGCAAAGGCATCATGACTTTACAGTAGAGCCAGCTATCGAAATTGTCAACCAGAAGTCAATCACTTCAAGGGCGGAATAGGGATTTCCACCCAATACAAATTTCTGCATCAACACTTTATAAATAATTTTCAAATTTTCATATCAATTAAATAACATTATCACTTTAGAATCATAATTAATTTTTTTCTCTAAATTAAATCTTTTAAGTTGTCCAACTAAATTCTATCATTCTATGATTATGAAGGGACAATGTACAGTCTGAACAGTTTTATTTCATTAAAAACCATTATGTAATATGAATTACTACTAATTTTTCAAACTTATTGACGGTGTAAAACCTAGATATTTTGGTCTTTCTATAAACTAGTGAACTTGCGTAAAATTTAGATATCTTATAAACTATATATATATATTCAACTTTTTATTAGCTCTAGAATAACATGTCTAGTTTTTGTTGAAAAAGATTTGTGATTTTTCAGTGAGTATAAAATTTAATACGAATTTTTGAAGACAGTGTGCTCAGTTATGAAATTTTAGACAGAATTGAAAAACAGAAACAATAATTATTTTAAAACTGGTTCTGCTGTATTAATTGAATTGACTTTTTTTTTTTTTTTTTTAAAAAAAGTACCTTAGGATGTCTATAAATATCCAAAAAGTTTCATAAGTGTTTTGTTTTTTTTTCTCTGATAAAATGACGGTCAACTTCAACATGTTTGGTGCAGTCATGTTGTACTGAATTATGTGCAATCTCAATAGCTGCCTTATTATCACAATGAAGACTCATAGGTTTTTCATATTCAATCCCAAAATCTTTGAGTACACTTTTAATACATAACAATTCGCACACACCATGTGCCATACCTCGACATTTGGCTTCTGCACTTAATCGTGCTACTACCTTCTATTTCTTCTTGCTCCACGTAACAAGATTACCTTCCACGAAAGTAAAATACCTAGACATGGACCTTCTATCAATTCGATCCCCTGCCCATTCAGAATCTATATAGCCTTCAATGTTAGAAACACCATTTTTTGAGAACAACAAACCTTTTCTTGGTGCATTCTTCAAGTATCTTAGAATTTGATACACTACATTCATATGCTTTTCACACGGTGCATGCATGATCTGGCTTACAAAACTTGCTACATAAGCTACATCTGGCCTCATGTGTGCCAGATAGATTAATCTCCCAACTAACTGCTGATAACGACCCTTGTTTGTTGGAGCTTAATCTAAACATTCTCCGAGCTTGTGATTCATTTCTATGGGCATCTTTGTCAGTTTGCAAGCAAGAATTTCCATTGTGATAGTGAAATCTCGTGGTTCAATCTTGCAACCTCAATCCCCAAGAAATATTTAAGTTGGTCGAGATCCTTCATTTCAAACTTAGCAGCCGACTACTCTTGTAATGCTTTCATTTCGCTTGGGTCATCTCCTATCAAAACCATATAATCAACATATACAATCAAGGCTATTACCTTTCCCTCTTTCTATCTTATAAACAAAGTATGGTCTGAATTACTTTGCTTATACCCAAATGCCTTCATTGTCGAAGAGAACCTCCCAAACCAAGCTCTCGGTGACTGTTTCAGCCTGTACGATGACTTCTTCAGTTTACAAACTTCATTTCCACCAGAAGATGAACGTCCAACTCTAGGCAGCAACTTCTTGTAGACCTCTTCATCTAAATGTCCATTGAGGAAGGCATTTTTAACATCAAATTATTTTAAGGGCCAATCACAGTTTGCTGCTATAAATATAAGAATGCGAATTCTATTGATATTTGCTACCGGTGTGAAGGTCTCTTGACAATCCACCCCATACTTTTGCATGTACCCTTGTTCAACTAACCTTGTTTTATATCTATCAATATTGCCATCTGCTTTGAGTTTCACTATAAATGCCAACACTATCACTACCAGTGATCGCAATGTCATCAATATAGACAATGAGAAAGAGAATGCTAGAACTAGATTGCTTATAAAAGATAAAATGATCATAAGCACTTCTATGTAAACCAAACTTAGTCAACACATCACTAAACCTCCCAAACCAAGCACGCAGAGATTGTTTCAAGCCATATAAAGATTTCCTTAGCTTGCATACCTTTTCGAACTCCTCCTGAGCAACAAACCCCGAAGATTGCTCCATGTAAACCTTTTTAAGAAGATCACCATGCAAAAATGCATTCTTGACATCGAGTTGGTGAAAAGACCAACTATAGGAAGCTACAAGAGAAATAAATAACTGAATAGAGGTCATTTTAGCAACTAGAGAAAATTTCACAAAGTAATTAATACCGTACATTAGAGCGTAACCCTTAGCAACCAACTGAGCTTTCAACCGATCCACAGACCCATCGGGATTAACCTTCACTATGAAAACCCACTTGCACCCAATGGGCTTTTTGTCTTCAGGTAAATCAATGAGATCTCATGTACTATTATGCTCAAGAGCCAACATATCTTTTCCATAGCCCTTCGCCACCCATCATGACTAACCTCTTCAAACACAGAACTGGGAATAGACACGGAATCTAAAGAGGCAACAAAAGACTTAGAAGACGGAGACAAGAAGTTATAAGAAACAAAAGAGAAAATAGAATAAGTACTAGAACATTTACCTTTACGAAGAGCAATGGGAAGATCGAGGTAAGAAATACGAGGATCTGGATCTGAGGACAAGGTAGGCAGTAGGGGCAATGAATCAGAGGTCAACAAGGGTGCCACATGTCGTTGTTAAGCTTGATGAGTGTAGACTTAAGTGATAGGAGGACGAGAAGGGGGTGGAGAACTATGTTGAGTAATGGTATAAACAAGAAATCATCAATGGAGGCTTCAATAGAAGGGGAGGATGGAATGGAAAAATAAAAAAATGGAGTAGTTTCAAAGAATGAAACATTAGCCAAGACAATATACCTACCCAACATAGAAAAAAAGCAACGATAACGTTTTCAATATCGTGTATAACCCAAGAATATACGCTTGAGGGATCTAAGGTTTAATTTGGAGAGATAAGGTCGAACATCGTGAACAAAACAAGTACACCAAAAGACTTTGGAAGGGAGAAGGAATAAAGATTGAGAAGGAAAAAGAATGGAGTAAGGGATTTGACCACACAAAATAGAAGAAGGCATACGATTAATCAAATGACATGCAATAGAAACAACATTTGCCCAAAACTCTTTAAAGACTTTCATATGAAAGAGAAGTGTATGGGCAACCTCTAACAAATGACCTTTTTTTTGTTCAACAACCCCATTTTATTGAGGTGTATATTCACAAGATAACTGATGAATAATACCCCTGGTGGACAAAAAAGAGGAGAGAGATGTAGAAAAATATTCTTTTGTATTATCACTTCGCAAAATTTTAATAGATGAAGCAAATTGATTTTTATCTCAACATAAAAGGCACAAAATACGGAAAATAACTTAGAACGATTTTTCATAAAGCCTAGCCAAGTAACACATGAAAAATCATCTACAAAAGTAACAAAATATCTATAACCAGATTGAGATAAAATAGGATAAGGATCCCAAATATCAGAATGTATAACATCAAAATAAGTCGTGACTCATTTATTTATCCTAGGATTATAGGACACTCGATGGCATTTCCCAAACTAGCATGCCTCACATTCATAGTATGACATTGACCCTAAACTAGGACATAACTTCTTCAAAATTGAGAGAGGAGGATGACCAAAATGACCATATAAGATGGATAGGGATGAATCACTGGTACAAGCAACAAGTTGTGGCACCGAAGTAGAGATGTCATTGAGCACATACAAGCCACCCGATACATGGCCTCTACCAATAATCTGCTTCCTCCCAAGATCCCAAAAGATACAATGAGTAGGGAAAAAATTAACATCATAGTTGAATGCATTAGTAATTTGACTAACAAATAATAAATTAAAGAGTAAATGAGGAAAACACAAAACAAAGGAGAGAGACATAAATTTGGTGGGATTAGCAATACCACACCTTATAATAGATACAGTAGACCCATTAGCCAAAGTAACAGAAGACAAATCAGAAGAGGATGTAAATGAGGAAAGAAGGAATAATGTTGCTGTGAGAAGGATCATCACCCACCATAACTAAACCCTAAGGTTGGTGCTCTGATACCATGTTACCAAATATTCATCATATTCTAATTAATTAATTTTAAAAATTGTACACCCTAATATATATTTACACTCATTATAATTACACATATACCCGTAACTATATATATCCATACATAACTTCTATCAGCAGGAGAATCATATTAAAGTATCGTAATCAAGCTGAAATGAAAATAAACATAAACTGAACACAACACACGATGCAAACAATCTATCCAATATTCGGTTTCAATCCAACCAGTAAAGAAATGCAATAAAGAGGAGCCATGGTTGTAAATCTTGATCTAGCCTTCACCATAACTGGCAAATGGAAGCTCAACCGCTTATGGTGGTGATGATAATGGCTTGAGAATATGAAAGGTCACTGCTCATGGTGCAAAATGAATCATCGGTAGCTATAAAGGGTGCTTTGTGGCTAAGGAAGACCAAAGGATGCTAGGAAGATGAACAGTCACAATGGTGGCAATTAATTCTAGCAAAGTCGCAACTGCAACAAGATGACCAAAGCTTGTTGGAAGGTAGATTGAAGTTGGGGGAAGATGAATCAGCACTTGGGGCATGAAAGGTTGTCAGAAAATGAGCAAAAATCAGCTGGAATTCGAACAGTTGTTAGTGGCGCTTTTTGGCAAGATGCGACGGATTTGCGTGAAACAACAGTGATGGAGCTTGAGTGAAGGTGGATCCACAGCTAGAGAGATTGGTCATGCCAAAGAAGATTGACCGATGTCAAAAATGGACAAAGGGCTATTGGAAGATGAAACATTGTCGACAGTAGGGGAAGACGAAGCGTCGCGCGCCATGAAGAGAGAAAAGATGGTGGCCAACAGTGAGGGAAGGTGAAGAGTCACAGAAAAATTGAGAAGGTAGGGTTTGGGGGTGAGCAGTCGCCTCTTTCTCAACTCTTCACTTTCCTTATATAGTAAATCTAGCAAATATTATTTGGTCCCCACATAATTAAAAAGTGACAAAATCAACCCCAAATGTAAATATCAATTTGACCCCTTAACAACACAAAAGAGACAAAATCAACCTTGATTGATAAATCACACCCTCATATCAACTTACTCAATCTCAAATTTCAATTCAAGCACGCAAAATTAGTAAGAAAAACTTATAATATGATTTCCATGCATAAATTTATAATTTCTATTATTTATCACCATGTAATTTCATTTAAAGCATAAATAGGCTATTTTAATCAACTTAATAGATTTATTTCATAACTCTAACAAAAGGTTTCGTCTCATCCATCATAAAAGGTTCTTGAGATAGCATCCCATATCTCATTGGTTGTGGGAAGGCAAATAAATTGCTGCATCAATGACAAACTTATTGAGTAAATAAGCCAACTCTTTACTCTGTTGTTTTTGGTAATGTTTCCAGATTTGGATCTCTAGGAGCAAGTTTTCTCGTGGCTCCAGTAAGGTATCCAAACTTGTTGCGAGTACCAATCTACATCTCCATGAGTTGAGACCATTAGGAATAATTATTCTCCTTCAACATGACTCCAGTAGGAAATGCAGAGTTGTCTTGGTGAACAACAATCTATTGTGTTGGTGTTCAAGCGGGTTCGTTTGATTCGCTTGATACGTCTTTAGGGGTGTGAATTGGCTCGCAGTTGATTAGCAACAACATAAACAATGACTATTCAACACCTAAAAAAGCAATGGTTGTCACTTCAACCCCCAAAAAAATCAACGATTGTCACTTCAAACCCTAAAAAATCAATGGTTGTCACTTCAACCCCCAAAAAATTAATGGTTGTCAATGTGCAACGACTATTTGGTTGCAGCAACGAGGGCTATTTTCATTGGACTCAAACTCATATTTGGGTAGAGATCTAGTCGACGATAGCACTTCAGGTTTTGATGTGTTCGTGGCTGTGTTCGGAGCTGTGTTTGAATTTTGATGTGTTTTTGGTGACTATGTTTTTGGTTGTGTTCACTGGTGTGTTCACGGCAATTGTGTTTGTGGCGGCTATGTGTGCGTGTGATGGGCAGTGATGATCTGTTCGGTGGTGGAAGGTTTATGGTTAGAGATCTCAAATTCGGGTGTTTGCGATTGTATGTGCGGTGGAGATCTGTTCGATGGCGGAAGTACATCGGATTCAAGTGTGTCAGTTGATTGTATGACGACAATTGTGCGATTGTGTGTTTGTGACGACTAGGGTTTGATTGCAAGGTTTGTCAACTCTTCAAACTACAAGGCTGTAGTTGAAATTTTGAATTGAGTCGTAGGAAGTGAGCAGAATTCAAAAAAAAATTGAATTTTGGATGCGGGTTTATAGTTTTTCGGGTTGGAATTCGGAGAAGAGGAATAAGAATTTCAGGAAAGAAAAAAAATTCGAGTGATTTTGTTGGCTCTAATATCATGTTAAACAAGGGTTTCTGAATAATTCATTTGTGTGTGTGTGTGTGTGTATATATTTATTTATTTATTTATTTTGTATTCAAGGGTGTTCGGATCAGCTTGTGCGCACCTCAACTAGTTCACTGAAGCCTTGAAGTTAACAGTCAAAACCAAGCAAACCTTTTGAGTAATATACCCAAGAGTCCCAAGCAAACCACCAAATTACTTAGAGGTAGTTAATTCACTTGTATATTCCTGTCCAATGTGGAGGTTGTGTATGTACAATGACTACATAAAATCTGGAAACAAACCTCTTAAACTAGGAAACAACCTATTCTAAGGAAAACTAAATATTCCTATATTAAATTACATTTAAACAAAATATTATAGAATTAAATCCCAAATATTCTAGGATTAATTACAAAATATCCCTAATATTTTACAGCTTATGTTGACAACCACCATGTTTTTGGTGTGTTTTGGGATTAATATATCTGTTCGAGGTTTACCTTTTTATCTGACAATTTGAAAATGTGAAAGATAAATCATTCTTTAATATTTTCACATTTTAAAATTTATATGAATTTATCAAAAAAAAAATCACCAATATAATTAAAAAAAAAAAAAACTAATGGACTAAAACCAAGAAAAACGTGACATTAGTAAAATACACAAGCAAATTGGTTTTATCTTTTATAATAAACGACAAATCATATCAACGATAACAGTAATTTTTCGTAAATGATTCTTTTAGTGGTGAAATCGTGTTTCTTTGCAAAAGACTTCTTTAAATGCCAAATGTCTTGTACATGCCAATAATATTGAGTCGATTTTATAATATGTTTTCTTTTACTAGTCTAATATCAAGTTAGTTTCTTATCTTTTCTTGGTTAGGGTTGACTAACTCTTTAATAGAAAATCTGTTGTCAGTGAAAATCTAGCAATATTATAATATCAAATAGCTTAAACTACATCTTAAAAAGAAAAAAAAAATCAAAAGCATCTCATTTTAATAATATTTTCATGGGATAACGACAATTTCCCGCCCAAGTTTTGGCCTTATTAACTTCCCACCCACTAAGTTTGAGGAAAAAATTTCCCCGTCTATTAACCTTAACGGAAGAAGGACAAAATGATAAATTTAGTTTATTTAACTTTATAATACCCTTTACTATTTGAATTTATAATTTTTAACCTAAATACCTAATATTACTAACCCCATTCTCTCTCCCACCACCGCCCCACCTCCACCAACCTCTGTCTTTATTTGCAGCAGCCAATCCCTATTCCCCAGCAACCCAACTTCCCCACCCCAACCACCAACAATGGCGCGTTCGCGTTGGTTCTCTGTGATATGGTGTTGAGTTTATAGAGGGTGAGATAGTGATGAAGGAGAAGGAGAAGGAGAAGAAGAAGAAGAAGAGAATGAGGTTTTGTTGGAGATGGTAAGGAGGAGGAAGATGGAAGCGAAAATGAGAAGAGAGACTAGGAGAGTAAGTGAAAGAGTGAGAGTTTCTTTGGGTTTTGGTTGGGATTTTGGTGGGCTCGAGTGGCCATGGGTTTTTGCTTGGGTATGAATTTAGATTTGGATTCAAATAGTACAGGGTATTTTTGTCTTTACACTGATTATACTATGTCAATTAATAGATCCACTAACAGATTTTAAGGATGGGTGGAAACTGTTTTTTTTTTTCTCAAACTTAGTGGGTGGTAAATGAATAGCGCCAAACCTTGGGTGGGAACTTGTCGTTATCCCCTATTTTCATAGATTCATAAGATTATTAAGACCCCAAAGCCACTTAATTAATTACTTTGGTACAATAATTTTCAAGAATCTGTCGGAGCAAACAAAAAAGAAAAAGTTGTGAATAGGGAAAGCAATTTTATTAGAATGAGTATGGATAGGAAAGTTCTAAGAGTAGAAGAGACAATTAGTAAAGTGATAAAAGAATAGAAGAAGCACAAACTCAACATGAAATTGAGTATTTAAAAGAGGTAGAGCCCATTTGGCCATCACCAAATTGTACTTTTCTTTGCTTTCTCTTTCAAAGTAAATTATTAAGATTTTCCAAGAAAAATTCGAAACTTCAAACTCCTCATTATTCGAAACTTATTGTTGGAATAGAAGATTTCATCATCAAGTAAAATACGAGTGTTTCTTTAACAGGTTGTCCTTCAAACTCTTCACAATCAAAACCCATTCATATATGATATAATACAAGTAGCTTTCCACTCAAATAATAACTTGATGTCCATAGATTTTAAAAACTTAGCCCACTTAAACCATCTCCGCTACGCCCTTGCCACTTTTGTTAGTATTAAAACACTACTGCATGCTGTGCAAACACACTTAAACATTATTAGATCTACATCAAGCAAGGTTCTGGGAAACGAAAAGGCGAAACAGCTGGAGGCGATCAAGTCATGAGCCCTTTTTATAGACCAGCAGCAGCACCACTTGTGGTAAGACCAATTATTCAGTTGCAGCCTTACTTGATTGTTTCATATTTAATTATGAGTTTAATTTCTATATTCATTTTATGATATTGAGTAATAAGAGAGAGTTTATATTCCTTAATTTTATTTTAAATCAAAAGATTGTTTTGAATTTAAAAAAAAAAAAAGTGATTTTTTTTTTTTTTAACTCATTATACTCTAATTTAAAGGTGCCGAGAATTTCGTAGAGCAACTAAGATCAAAATGTAACACGTAATAGAAAAATAGAAAAATAATTTGGTTATATAGACAAACATGTGGCAAGCTATAGTAAGTGTTGTCTCTTTATATGAATTGGGATTTCTATTATGGCTTCTGAAAACATTGGTAAGATCTTGAGGTATTATAAATCATGAGCAACTTCTCCTCACATGTAATTAAAATAATTATATATACTAATGAATCCAGAAATTTGTGTTAAGTAACACCGTAATTAAGAATATTAATATTGAAAATATACAATATAATTGTCAAACTTTAAAACTAAAAATTCTTATAAAGAGATAAAAATTATTATTGCTTATTAAGAATTCCTTAAATTTATTTTTTATAGTAACAATAGAGATAACAATTAACTAATTCTAAGGAGAGTAAAGGAAAAATTGAATCACGATTGTGGGCAAATCGGTTAAAATTAATTGAATTTTATGTCAAATTAGAAATAATAGAAGGAAAAAAAATCAGAAGACTAATAAAACTTCAATACAAAAAATAATAAAAATAAAAATAAATTGAAACTCACATAATGTAAAAGAAAATACATATAAATGCAATGAAATATTGAGATAATTAATATTTGACTTAAGAAAAATTAATCAAACGAGCATTTATGTGGTTGAGCACAGCTATTCTTACATACACTCGTACACCAAATATGGTTAATCAATTTGTACAGTCTAACAAACTCAAGTTTTAAAAAATAAAATAAAAAATAAAATACACACACACACAACCCTAAATCCTAACTCTTATTCACCTTCTCTCAACTGACACTTTCAATTCCCTTAAAAGAAACTCTATTTTTCTCTAGTTCTCCATTTATTATCTCTTTTTAACTCTTTACTCACACCTGAACCTCTATCTATTTATGCCTATTTTAATTGGATAATCATAGTTTTTTATAGGTCGAAAAGTGCATATTCCAGAACTTTGGTTTTCAATCTCAAAAATAAGTATTCCATATGAAATAAGAACTCAATTAACATATTGTTAGAACTCTAGGGTTTACAGACTTCAAGTAATTCATAATCAGTAATCAATTTAGCATTAGTAAATAGAGCTATGAGCAAATGAAGAAAAAAAGAAAAGCAAGCTAGCACAATCAAGACACAACAATTATAGTGGTTCTGCTTTGTAGCCTAATCCACTCTCCAAGGCTCACAATAGGGTATTCCATTATCAACTAACACAGTACAGAATAATGATAAGATCAAAACATAAAAGATTGCAATAAGGAAAGAACACACTCAAATCCAAAAACCCTAGGTTTTCTCCAATATGAGGTCTACCTCTTTCTTCAGCATCAACATGTGTTAAATACACATGCTCCCTTCCTTGATCGTCATCCACCTGTCTTCGATTCCTCCATAACCGTAAGATGAAATCGATTCTGGAACTTTCTCTTTGGGTCATGCGCTATTGAACAAAACAGAGAGGAGAGAAGTGGAAGCTGTTGAAAAGTGTGATAGTCGAACAACTGCAATAAGTAATTGGGTTTAGCCAAAACGACGTCGCACCACATGTTTGACTCCAAACAAATATAAGGCTGACTTCCACCGTGGCAAATGAGAAGCCACATCATCACAATTCTCTACCTTGGCTTCTTGATTTGTCACCCTATGTGGCCTTGGAATTCATATGTTCACTCTAGAACTTGAAGGAGGCTCATACAGAGCCTGTGTTTTTCAACTGAGATAGGTTTTGTGAACATATCAGTAGGATTATAAGAACCAGCAATTTTTTCAATCTCAATTTCCCTTCTTTCAATCATTTCCCTAATGAAATGAAGGCGAACATCAATGTGTTTGGTTCTTTCGTGGAATACTTGGTTTTTGCAGAGGTGGATTGCACTCTGGCTGTCATTGTTTATCTTTACTGTCTATTGCTCAATACCCAACTCATTTACTAGCCCTTTCAACTAGGTAGCTTCCTTTGCTGCCTCAGTTAATGCTACATATTCTGACTCTATTGAAGACAAAGTAACCATATGTTGCAGCTTGGATTTCCAACTAACAGTATTTCCCCACAAAGTGAAAACAAATCCGGATGTTGACTTCCTCCTATCCACATCTCCTGCATAATCTGTATCAGAAAAACCCTCAACATAAACATCATAACTTTATTTTTTCTTAAAGACAATGCCCATTGATCTGGTTCCCTCCAACGAGACTTTCCTGGATTGCTCATAAATCTGCTTACCAGACTTACAGCAAAGCCTAAGTCTGGTCTTGAACACACCATCAGGTACATCAAGCTTCCTAATGCACTTGCATAAGGAATTTATGCCATCTCTAGCTCTTCTTTTTTAGTGTGTGGACTCTGCTCATGTGAAAGCTTCAATGAGCAACAAGAGGAGTTTGAAGAGACTTAGCATCTTGCATATTGAATTTTTGCAGGATTTTCTTAGTATGGTCCTGTTGTACTAACTTCAGACTTCCAGAAGTTCTACTTCTGATAACAGAAACACCGGGAATTTTTTGAGCCTGACCCAGCTCTTTCATTTCAAACTTGGTGTTCAGTAACTTCTTCATTCGACACAGCTCAAATTTATCATGGTATGCCACAAGCATATCATCCACATACAACAGTAAAAAAAATTTGAGTCAGTAGATTCTTTTAAAATAAAAACAGCTGTCAAAATTACATCTGTTAAACCAAATTTCTATCATAAATGAATCAAATTTCTTATACCACTGTCGTGGTGACTGTTTCAAACCATATAATGATTTTTTTTAACAGACAAACTTTACCTGTAGCATTGTTGTATCCTTCAAGTTGCTCCATTAAGATGCTTTTTTCCAAATCCCCATGCAAGAAAGTTGTCTTCACATCGAGTTGTTCTAATTCCAGGTTGAATTGAACTACAAGAAGAGCAGTACACTGATGGATGTATGTTTGACCACTGGAGAAAAGATTTCATTATAATCAATCCCCTCTACTTGTGTAAATCCTTTTGCAACTAACCTAGTCTTGTACCTAGGTGCTTCCTGAGCTGTTAAACCTAGTTTTCTTTTGAAGATCCATTTGCATTTGACCACTCTACAATCTCTTGGTTTATCAACAAAAATCCATGTATTATTCTTCATTAGAGAATCAAATTCTTCTTCAATGGCTTTTTTCCATTATAACTTTTCAAATCCTGAAACTGCTTCATGGAATGTCTTAGGTTCATCATTCATCTCTCCCTCCACTTGAAGTGCATATGCAACCAGGTCGGCATAACCTAGTCTATTGGGAGGTCTGATTGTTCTCTTAATTCTATCTCTTGATAATTGATAATCTATCAAGTTTGATACATCTACACCTGGAGCCTCCTGACCTACTTCATGATCAGCATTTGTTTCATCCTCATGAGTAGTTAATTCCTCAACTCCACTTTGATTCAAACTTGGACTAAAACCGGAGTCCTGTACTTCCAGTTCTAAGTGTTCTAATCCTGGATGGCAACCCTTAGATTCATCAGATTTACGTCCTAAACTAGGTAGGATATTTTCTCTGAAAATGACATCTCTACTCACAATACACTTCTTAGATTCTAAATTCTAGAACTTATAGCCTTTAACCCTATCTAAATATCCTAAGAAAATGCATTTAATGGCTCTAGGTTTTAATTTATCATCTTTTATATAGACATAAGCAAGACACCCAAAGACTCTAAGTTTTTCCATGTTTACAAGATGACCAGTCCATCTCTCAAGTGGAACCCTAAAGCCTATAGCTGAAGAAGGTGTTCTATTTATCAAATAGACCACAGTATGGGTTGCTTCTACCCAGAACTTAACCAAAAGTTTAGAACATGACAAAATGCTTCTTACCTTTTCTAGAATGGTTCTATTCATTCTCTCACAGAGACCATTCTATTGTGGAGTGAGTCTTACTGTCTTATGTCTAGCTATCCCATGAACTCTACAATAATTATTGAACTCTTCATTGACAAATTCTAAACCATTGTCAGTTCTCAACTATTTTAGTTTCTTTCCACTTTGATTTTCAACCATGGTTTTCCATTTTCTAAATCTAGGAAAAGCTTCATCCTTGGTTTTGAGAAAATAAATCCAAACATACCTAGAGTAGTCATCTGCAAGGCTTATAAGGTACGTACATCCTCCAGGTGAATAATGCCTAGATAGACCCCATACATCAGAATGAACATACTCAAGTGGTGATTTTGAGTAGTGTTGTCTAGTCCCAAATTTCACTATACTCATTTTTCCAAATATACAATTCTCACAGAATGTCAGGTTTCTATTTTATCTCCACACAGTAAGTTTTGCTTACTAAGTTCTCGTAGACCCCTTTCATTGACATAGGCAAGTCTTTGGTGCGACAAGGTGGTTTTATCTAGCTCCTCAATTGACCTAATAGCAGCCACTCCATTATCAGTCCAACCTTTCAACACATATAGACCATTCTTCTTTTCAGCCTTCATAACAATCAAAGACCCTTTCAAAACACTAAGACTCCCATTAGCAGCCTTATAGCTTAGACTTGTAGAGTCTAAAGTTCCAAGAGAGATAAGGTTTCATTTGAGGTCAGGGATATATCTAACATCAGTAAGAGTTTTAGTTAATCCATTATGGAGCTTCAACTTAACAGATCCTATTCCCTTAATATGACAGACAACATTGTTCTCCATCATCACTTTCCCTCCATCTAAGAGTTGAAACGAGCTAAACCACTCCCTATTAGGTGTCATATGATAGGTGCAGCCAGTGTCTAAAATCCATTCATCACTAGTCTTTTCTTCTGAAATAACTAGGACCTTTGAACTCTCATAATCCTCTGATACTACTCCTGCACTACCTCCATCACCCTCTTTCTCATATTTCTTTTTCTTTCTCTCAGGACAGTCTCTCCTAAGGTGACCTTTCTTATGACAGAAAAAACACTTCCATTTCCAAGTTTTGGATTTTGACCTATGCCTATTCTGCCCCCTTTTTTTCCAGTTCTTCTTATCAGATCTTCCTCTGACTAAAAGACCCTCACCATCACTCACATTTCTTTCTCTAATCCTATTTTCAGTGTCCTTAGATAAGATAGCCTCTACTACTTCTTCTAGTTTCAGAGTCTGCCTACCATATTTCAAAGTTTCTACAAAATTCGAGTAAGTTTTGAGTAAATAATTTAACAGGATCACAGCTTGATCCTCATCATCAATTTCAACTGAGATACTTTCTAAGTCTTGTATAATATTAAGAAAGTCATCCTTATTATCCTTTAGCGATTTTTTTCATCCATCTTAAACCCAAATAAACTCTGTTTTAGAAATAATCTATTAGGAACAATTTTTCACTGGTAAAGGGAATCTAACTTGTTCCATATCTCTGCAGCAGTCTTTTCCTTCTTGACTTCTCGGAGTACTTTATTTCCCAAGCCAAGGATCAGTGAGCTTTTGGCCTTGTTCAACATATCTTGTTGTTCTGCAGTGGTTAAGGTGTCAGGTAACTCAGCTTCTCCCTTCAAAGCTAGAGCCAAGCCCTCTTTAATCAACACTGCTTCCATCTTCATTTTCCATAATCCAAAATCGTTTTCACCTGTAAACTTTTCAAGCTCAAACTTAGTTGACATGTTTTTTTTTCTCACGGATTTGAAAAAAAAAACACTCAGCAATAGAAAAGTGATCGGTTAAGAAAACCCAAAATTGAATTTAAGCACGATTAAATCAGTGAAACCCTAACTAGAAGTTCAATCTAGCTCTGATACCAATTCGTTAGAACTCTAGGGTTTACTGACGTCAAGTAATTCAATAATCAATAATCAATTTAGGATCAATAAGTAGAGCTATGAGCAAATGAAGAAAAAAAGAAAAGCAAGCCAGCATAATCAAGACACAACAATTATAATGGTTCGGCTTTGCAACCTACATCCACTCTCCAAGGCTCACAATAGGGTATTCCATTATCAACCAACACAGTACATAATAATGATCAGATCAAAACATAAAAGATTACAATAACGAAAGAACACACCCAAATCCGAAAACCCTAGGTTTTCTCCCATATGAGATCTGCCTCTTTCTTCAGCATCGGCATGTGTTAAATACACATGCTCCCTTCCTTGATCGTCATCCACCTGTCTTCGATTCCTCCATAACCGTAAGATGAAATCGATTCTGCAACTTTCTTTGGGTCATGAGCTATCGAACAAAACCGAGAGGAGAGAAGTGGAGGTTGCCGAAAAGTGTGATAGTCGAACAAATGCAATAAGTAATTGGGTTTAGCCAAAACGACGTCGCGCCACATGTTTGACTCCAAACAAATATAAGGCTGACTTCCACCGTGGCAAATGAGAAGCCACATCATCACACATATGAACTTTCTCTTTCCTATAAATAAAGACTTTTGCTACTCATTTATGCGCGGCTTAATATTTCTTTATTTGGAAAAACTGATCAAATTACTATATCAATATCATTGTCTTCAATATTAAGCCTAATTTATAATTTTCATTTTAGTTACGGCCCTCTTTCACTTCAATGTTTCTATCTTTTCGTCGACGGCGGGAACAAAGACCTCAAACAAGTAATGACATTGAGGATCTGAGCTATGTAATCAACATCACTGAGGAGGAAGTCAAGTCACTCATTACTGATAGTGTTGTGGAGAAGTTCAAATCTTGGGATGATGCCATAGTGCAAGGGAATTGTACTCAAAAGATACAAAAAGTTCCATCTATCTTGCGTGACAACAACAATTTTACCAAGCACTATGAGCCAAGGATGATATCAATCGGTCCTTACCATCATAATAATCCAAATTTGAAGAACACAGAAAAGCTAAAACTCAAATTAGCTTCTCTATTCATCAAAAAGCATACTCTGAATGGAGAAGTATTATATTCCAAAGTTAAGAGAGAGATCAAAGATCTGAGGGAGTGCTATGAGGAGGAGGCAACCGCACCATTCCCAGATGATGATTACCTTGCATGGATGCTTTTTGTGGATGGATGTGCACTACTTCATTATTTAGATTTTACTGTGACTGATAAGGAAGATAACATGATTGAGGAGTTCAAAGAAAAAGGTATTAAAATTGACTACTTGGTATATGTACAGCAAGATCTGTTCTTATTGGAGAACCAACTTCCTTATAGAGTCCTCAAATTAATAATAAGCTGCATGAGTAACCGAACGCCGATGATAATATCAATTGAGAAGTTCATCTTTGGTATCATCAAGGCCCCAAGAGAGAAGCATGAGCAATTGGAACATAAGTTGTTGCAAAAAGAAAATCCAATACATCTTCTGGACCTTTTGCGAACAGGACTACTCCAATTTGATGACAAGGAAAACCAAATGTCATGCGCCATAGTTCGACAACTAATTAAGAAATTTTCCGAATACATAACTGAGCCGCTTGAAAAAGTTAAGAACTTGATGGAGTGCATTGTTAAGCCAATTGAGAATTGTTGTTCACGTACACAAGTACATGATTTGCAGTTTTTCCGTAACGTTGACGAGCTTAAAGCAGCAGGGATTCGGTTGAGGCCTAGTGGCACGGGTTGTTTGAGAGACATTACTTTTAATCTTGGAACTTTGAGGCTTCCTTCTATTCAAGTGGACGACTCAACTGCATCCAAGTTCTTGAACTTGATCGCTTACGAAATGTGTCCAGATTTTCTAAATGACTTTGGGGTCTCTTCTTATGTAGCATTTCTCGATATACTCATTGACCAAGCCCAAGATGTTAAAGAGTTGCGAGATAAGCAAATACTCCATAATTTTCTGGGTAGTGATGAAGAAGTGGCTAAACTCTTTAATGAGATAGGCACAGACTTAGTGTCAAATCCTACTTTATATCGAGATGTCAAAAGTAAAATCCAAAGACGCTATGACAACAAATTAATGACTTCGATGGCTCAATTTATTCACGAATATTTCCGAAGCCCCTGGAGTGCGATTGCTTTCCTTGCTGCGATAATAGCACTTGCTTCGACTGTTGCACAGACACTTTACACATTTTTAGGATATTATAAATAAGGAATATATGATCTTCTGCAATATCCTAATAGTTTTTCCTTTGAACGAGGTATCCAGCATGCTACATCTTTTGTTTGTTTTCTTTACTTTCTTCTTTTATTGTGATGTACTACATATGTCTACAATAACTTGATCTTTGTGGCAATTCTTTATCTACATATTTTTATTTCATTGCAATCATGGTTTAGACATACATGACTGACAATAACTTGATCTTGATTAAACATCTGATTGTGGTTCTTGTGTTATAATTACTTTTGTTTGTTTCTTCTTGATCTTCATATATACTTTGTTTGCACTAGGATCTCTACAGATATCAATCATCAATCTCGTGTAAGTGTGAAATTGACCTTGATTTGTGAAATGGAAGAACGGATTTGGAATGTGAGGAAAAAGTGAATTAGGACAAACCTGACCGGCCTATATATTCCTTTGAATTATTTTTGTATAGCATTTTTTGAAAGTAGCTAGATAGAAACCATAGCACATGTGCATATATCATAACAAGCTTCATAATGAGAAATCTGAGAAAAGCATTGCATGAGATAGACTATACTATATCATCTCATAATTTAAGAAAAAACCAAGTCTATTCGTCCGAATTTCTAGTATTCTTAATTTATCCGTATATTGTGTAGACCTTAAAGAGTGAAGCATGCTTGTATATATAGCTGCATAATTGGACTTAAAAGAGAGACTTGAACGAGTTTTGGCAGTTTTCCGAGAATGTTTGTTCCAAATCATTTTATTGTTTTTGAATGTCACAATGATCACACATGTATTAAATTGGTTACATCTTTAACTTTCACAAAGATCAATTTGACATTTATATTGTAACATACTTGTTTGATATTTATTTAGTTCAGTTTGGAAGGTCTATAACATGTTAATTGGATTTATTTAGTAACTGCTCACTGATTAGATAGTTCTTATATTTAATTGGTAGTCCATATTTATTACAGAAAAACAGTGTTAAATAATTGTTATTTCTGTTTATTTACATGACAAATTTTTCATTTTGATTATCAAGGCATCGGAAAAAAATTTAGCACTCGATGAATCTGAGATTATGCTTGTTTCACTTTTGTGCAGTTCTTTTAGGTTCTATTGGGCATGTTGGTGCATTTTCCATAAGTAAATGGAGCTGGTCTTGGAATGCCGCCTCCAATTTTATTTCTTTTTTCCTTACCGTCGCCTGTAATCCTCCTTTGTGAGAGAAGAATTTATGTCACAGAAGTAACCGAAAACTGAATCATGAACATAAACGTGTCTGGTTATGGTTTTTTTTACTGTATATATAGCACTATTTGGCTGATGGCTCCATATAAGATTGTGTATTGATCTTTTCATGCGTGATAAATGTTGCTTTTTGCTTTTTGCTTCCCTTTAACAGAGATTAATTTGGTTAGTTTACTTCAACAATGAAGTTTCATTGGATATTCTGTTTGTGGTTTAATAAGTTGATACAGAATCTTACTTATCACCTACTCTATTTTAATCATTTACGTAGCAACTTCAATGATGAAGTTTCATTGGAAATTCTGTTTATAAAGAATTTATCAAGTTCCATCATGGCAAGTTTAACATTTGATGGTGATTCATTTTTACACCGAGCAAAAGCCTAAAGTTCCATTCACTGTGAAACTCCATTTGTAAACTATTTCAGAATCAGTAGTTTAGTGGAAAACAACTCTGAATTTTTAGTTGGCCCAGCACAATTGACCAAGTGAGAATAGAAAACATGAACAGACATTTTTACAAACAGAACAAAGTAACCAAAAACAAGTTCAGATTAAAAATATATCACACTACTTCTGCATTCAAAAAGCAACTCCAAAAATAGTAAAATAATTGAACGTTGACGGTAATTTGACCACCCACTTCAACAAAACTACAGAAACTTATCAACCATACACACAAATAAATCCTACTGCCACATAGAGCTTGCTTTTTTCCTGAGGTTCTGCGAACAAGCCAAGAGAATTTAATGACAGGGGTTCTTTTCTAAGAAACTTGTGAAGATTTCACCTCCAAACTGACCTGGAATTCCCACAAACAGACATTTCTTCTGTGTCTTTTCTATAACTCCATAACTGTTTATGATAGTAAAACTAATTAATGGCTTTTTCTTTCTTCCCGAATAGTTTGTTTTTGTGATTTGTTTGTTAAGTTTCAAACTCCAAAGAGATTAAAAAACAAAAGCAAAAAAGTAAGATTCTTGGAGAAGAGAAGCCTTTAATCCTCTCTTAGTTCTTTGTTGCTTTCTTGCATGCAATAAATTTAGTAATGTATAAAATATATTCATCATCTGGGGCGACTGAGTTTGGCCTTAGATTTAATTGGCCATTAGTATACAAACAGTAAACTTTAAAACTGTATTTTTATGTGTCAATCCTGTCAAAGAAAAAAATTACAATCTCAAGTTCTGGTGTCTTGAAATTTTTTATATGTAGACTGAAGGTGAATATCTAGTCCCTAACTTCACAAACCTTAACATCCAAAATCAGTAGATACTCACCTTTGGTTCTGCATATTAAAAATTTCAAGACATCCACACTAAGAATTTTCATATATTAGTCAACTTCCGATATATATAGATGTCTTGAGATGTTATTTATTTTATCTGGCAGAAGCATAATTTTCGCCTTTTTAAAAACAAAGGGAGAAGTGGTGAGAATCTGGAAATTGAGATTTTTGGGATAGTGAGGCTTCGGCTTCACTCCTTAAAATTTAAAAATAGTAGTAGAGTTCGTAATGTCGTTGCTTAGTGGAACCTCCCCAGTGATTGCATTGTAGGAGATGAGAATAGAAGATTTTAATTTTTTGCCCATGGTTTTCTTCTGCACAGCTTTGACTGGTCTGGGAGTTTGCAGTTTGTGTAAATTTATTCTACGTAGTAATAGGAGAGGAGTTCTGCTTTTTAATATGGACTGGGGAGGATGTGTCATGTCCAGAAGTAATGGTTGGCACTTTAATGCTATATCCAGTCGGAGAAGTAGCAGAACAGTGATGGAGAGGGTGGATGTTCCTAATTATAATGGTTGTAACTATGAAAGTATGCATTGGGTTTGGAGTCTTGGTGAGAATAAGAGGTGTCCTGCTGATCTACGGACTACGGGGGATGGAGTTTCTTAGCCCAGCAGCACGGTTTCAATAGTCATCATGCTGTTAGGTGCTTGCTGTATCCCGCCAATTGCAAGAGCATGTGCAATAGTTTAGTGCTCCACATTCAGGTCGATGGGAAGACAGCAGGTTTGTACTGTTTGTTCAGCCGAAAGTGGTTACAGAATTTTCATGCAATCGAAGGAACTTTGGTTTGTAAGATGGATAGGAATCACCACAGAACTAACGCCATAATATTTCATTTGCTTAAAACTTGGTTTTTTGAGCTTTTTAATGTAAGGTTTACCATTACAAGATTGGAGGGTCTGTTATGTGATCTGGTGAGTCTCGGTCTGCATGAGGATAATGGGTGTCGGTTGCTGCTTATGGGTAATGCTAAGTGCTTGGAAGGCCTACTGGGTATTAATTTAACAACTCGCCTGAAGATGCTGAAGCAGGTGGCCTGTTGATTTCTTTTTGGGTGGCTTCCTTGTGGGCTGCGTTGATTATAAGGGACTTTGGTGTATACTGAATTTATCTGGGCTGGTGATTTGCTTGGGGCGTTTTGGTGCTGCTTCCTTGGGCCTGTCCAAGGCTAGCGGGTTTGGGGGGGTCTCTTACCCTTTTCTGCTGTATTCTTTATTATTTTCTTCTTTATAATTACCAGGTTCATCCCAAAAAAAAAAAAAAAAAAAGAGGGGAAATTTTTAATATACGAACTTAAGGTGAGCATCATGTCGTTAAATCAGAAAATCTAATATCCACAGTCAACGAGTAGACGTTTACCTCTAATCCGCATGTTAAAAATTTGTGTGTGAGTGTATAGAAAGGTAGGTTGAGTTGAGTATTAATTCCATCTGTCAGCTTTTGACGCGTTTCTTTCTTCTTACAGTTAAACTAATTGCTTTATTCCTTTCCTTTCAACTCATATTTAGATTTGGTCTGTTATATACATATTTGAGTACATCTATAATGAACAAAAATATTTCTTTTTTTTTTTTGTCTATCCGAGGGTGGTCGTGTTAGCTTGTACTCATCTCAACTAATGTCCTAAGCCCTAAAGTGAATGACCAAGTAAATCCTCTCGGTGGCCACTAGGGGTGAAAAAATCTGGTTAACCAAACCGGATTTTGATTCAAGCAGAATCCCGAACCCAAACAAACCAACTTCTTACATGAACCAGTTAGTAATCGGTTCAGTTAATCGGTTAACTGGTTTTTGAACCATACTGCTCTTTCTCTTATTTTAAACCATAAAACAGAGAAAATAAAAATATCATCGCCACCTTGACATGGGGCAAGTGATCACTATATCAATTTTCTTAGTTAATCCTTTGTCTTCAACCTCCTTCCACAATTTTTCCACTTGATACAAAATCACAGTCATTTACTACTATTGAAAAGTTGTCCAGCAATAATTAATAATACTTCTTTTACACACATCAGTAAATCCCCCATCAAAAGAGAAACAAAAATTCGAAAAAAACATCAACACGACTTCTGATAAGAAGTGGGAGTGGGATTTCTTATTAACAAACTGTAAACTTCAGCATATCGGTATAAATTCCCAAAACCGCCTCCAAATGTAAGATATAAAAGTATAGAAATAAATTGTGAGAATCACAAAATCTAATATCCACAGTCAACGAGTAGATGTGATGCCTTTTCGGAAGCTTAGAGTGAGTTAAAAATGCTTCAATTCGACAACAGCAAATGATAACACAACAAACTCTAATCGGAAGTCCAAATAACACTTAAAATAACACAAAACACACAAAAAAATACACAAGATAAAGTAAAGGATAAAAGCCTAACAATCCACGGCTTAAAAGCTATGCCACTGGCCATGGAAAATAGACACAACAAATAACAACGTGCAAATTAATATTGATATCAATGAACTCCACAGGGTAATAGCTAAGCTACCAGCTATGGATATCACTAACAAGCCAATATCTCCAAGTCGTAAAGGCAAAGCCATTGGTCAACGAAGAATCACCACCAAATCTTGTCTTGAATTTGGATAAAGGATAAAAGTGAACAACTCTCACTAGAGCTCTCATATTTTCATTCCAAAAATTCAATCTCAACTTGTATTACAATGTAGGAGAAGACCCCTTTATATAAGATTACATTGGACACCACATAGGAGATAGAAATGCAAAATCAAATTCAAATTACAATGAAAATATAACTTATGACAACATTACTATAACTGGAAAGAGACAATGAGGCACCCAAGAAAGACAACATTTTCTTTGCCTGAAATGGAATGTGTTGAGCTGCACAAATGTCATACTTGTCATAGCTTTTGTCTCGCCGTTGACTTGAGCCGTGTCATAGCTTCGTCTTCTCATTGAATGAATCCATGTGCTCCCAATTGACTCTATTTAAATTGCTTTCCCTCCATGCAAGTAAATTGAAACAAATTAAAGTATTTGGGCTTTCCCTCATGAATTTGTCTTCGTCCAAGTAAAGATTGGTGGTTTTTATCATTTATGTTATCTTGTGTTAATTGTGCTGTTAGTGATCTTCCAAAGCTGGTGGCGTAGCCTTTACACTTTGAAATCATTGATATTCGCCTTAATTTATCTTGTGTTGTTTGTAATCATTGTGAGTTGTTGTTGTCATTGCCGATTTAGTCCATTTAAAGAGTAGTTACTGTCGATTTGAGGAGTGTTATTGTTTAAAGTTATTTGAAGGAGATTTAACTCACTCTAAGCTTCCACAAATGCATCCATTGGTATCAGAGCTTAGGTTGGTAAAGTGAGTGCTATTCATCTTGTTTTTTTTTTCCTTCAATTTGATGGTCTCATTTGTGCTTTTTTTTCCTTCAATTTGATGGTCTCATTTGTGCTTTGTCAGTTTTTGTTCAATTTACAGATTTGAGGACAAATCCTCCTCAACCTAGGGAGAATGATGTGGATTCAACTCCAAACCAGCCCATCAATCTTTATTTGGAACAAGACAAATCCATGAAGGAAAGCCCAAATACTTTAATTGGTTTCAATGTACTTGCATGGAGGGAAAACAATTTAAACAGTCACTGAGTCAGTGGGAGCACATGGATACATTCAATGAGAAGACAAAGCTATGACAAGTATGACATTTGGGCGGCTCAAGTCAATGGGAAGACAAAAGCCATGACAAGTACTTCCACACTATATATAACATCTCAAGACATCTATATATATCGGAAGTTGACTAATATATGAAAATTCTTAGTGTGGATGTCTTGACATTTAACGTCTAGCCGATTGGACTTTTCTTACCGTCTTAAGCACTTCATAAAATCTAGTCTCAAATTCATCTAGAGCTCATATCATCGGGAGGCGTGCTTACTTATTATTTAGCATCTGAAGCATATATTCATCTTTTCTCAACCGGTATACAAGGATATGCTTACAGCTTATGCATTTTTCATCATGTCTATATGCATCTCTAACATCTTATGGTATGTAAATACATATTTTAGTGAGCTTAATACTTTTGATTCATCTATGGATTGTCAATCCATTTACATTACCTCTTGCTCACATTCATCATCTTAAAACATGTATTACATTGCATCTTCATGTCATTTCATAATATTAATCATGCATTGACATCATGACCATGTATATCTTTCAAAGATCATCTAACTAATGGGTAAACATTAGTACATGGCTTAATCACATCAATATATAATCAATTAATAATCATAAGAATTAATTATGTTAAATCTTAAACTTTAATAACTAGAAACTTATTCTTCAGGCCATTTTCCATCCATTTCCTAAACGAATTTGCTCTTGGCCTAACCATAAAAGTTATAGGGCTAGTCTTAACTTTCTAGTGCTTCAAGAATTATCTCATTTCAATTTTTATAACTTAAGTTATGATCGAAATACTAAAGCATGTTTAACATAACCCCTAAAATTACCAAATCCGAATTTTTCATATTAAACTATATCACATCAATTCTTATTGACAATTAACCAATAGGTCAACTTATGGATCAAATAAACCTTCCTTTAATAGTCTTTAACATATTAAAGAAAGTACAAAACCGCATTCCCATAATTATCCATTATTGCTATAACATTGTAAGCTGATGCAAACAGTACGTTAACACTTCTAATAGCAACCATTCAACACCATGTAGCCTCCAATACTACAAGTTTTGACACAATCAACATCAATGCTTCATTTTTCTTCAATCAATTCAAACTCAACCTCTCCTTCCTCGGAACTTAGCTAGCTGCCCTATTCGCTTAGCTACTTCAGGTATTTTCACAAGCGATGGAAAAAACTACACCCGATGCTACCATCCGCTGCAAGTATCCGCTTGTTAGGTTGCGCTTGCTCTTTGAGTTCTCTCTTTCCAGATACTTAGGTTTAGAACAAGCTAGGATAGATAGGAATGTCTTAGATTTGTAGCTAGTCGAAGCGTAGGGAAGGATAGAAAGATATCTTACAGGATGTAGCTTGTCTTTATCCTGCCTTGACAGTCTAATTCCTTTCATCTACGCTACGCCTTTGAAGTTCCTCTAGTTAGCTTCTTGACTAAAGAGTAAGGAATGTCTGCTAGTGGAATAGCTGAATATAGATAGATAAGAGTAGCTTCGTCCTCTTGTTGTATTATGATCCTTGCTAGTTCCCAAAGTTAGTCAATGAGCAGGAATTCCTTTAAGTGGATCCCTTTCATCCTAGTTGTTCTTTTGCTTTGGCGGGAAGGAAGGCTGGCACAAAAGAAACATCGGCTTCGGGCCGGACCCTTATACTAGTCCTATCGATCGACAAGAAGAAGGGAGGCATCTCACGGGGGAAGAGTCTATCATGTCGGAGGTCTAAACTACCTTAGATATGCAATTTGAAGATCTTTATGTTCCGGCCGATTTCATTTCAGGAGCAGGAGAGGCCTAAGCGTCCCAAACAGATTCATTAGGTTAATGGGCGGCAAGAGATGCCAATCTAGGTCAGCCACATTAACAGTTTCAGCAAAAGAAGAGTCTGTGGCAGCCTGTATCGGGTGAGGTCTGAGGTCAAGGTATGGACGGTAAGGTATAGTAAGTTCCTTCTTCGTCTTTTGCTTGTCATTGGATTTGAAGCCGCAGCGATGCCTTCTTGCTTGTGTAGTTGGCCTTGCCTTGCCTGCTTAGTGCGGAAGTACGTAAAGTAGGCTCAGCTTCTTTAGTTTATAAAGATCTTGTAGTAGCCGAAGCCGAAGGTAGTCCGCTTGTTACATTGAATTGAATGCTGCTAGTGAGACTCGATCAATTGCTTCTTCACGGCTTACTTATCCCCACCCCCTCAATTGGAAGGAACTGGCATTTCAAAAAGCTATAAAGTGGGCTCGGTCACCCGCCTCTGTCTGTGTTGCTGGTCCTAGCAACCACTCCACTTACATGCCTATTTTGTTTATCCTATTTCTTAAACAACGAACCTTGCATCCGGAAGCTAGCAACCGTGGTCCACTCCCATGGAACTAGACTCATTTACCAACAGCAAGCGGTATAGAGTGATCCATACCACTCGTAGAGGAGCACACAAGGACAAAGAGATAGGATTACACCTCTCCCCGTCAATCTTTCCGCTAGTCAGTAGCTCACTTGAGAAAGCGAATGCGAAAGAAGAAAGAATAGAAAGCCCTATTGGATTGTACGAATTGATTAAGAACTACCAAGACGAAGGAAGATCGAGAAGTACGACTTTAGGATCTCGAAGTCCGTACGTAAGCTCTATTGTCACAATAAATGACAGGTAACTGGGCAGGGGAAGGAAGATTTTTTTTAATAGCGTAGTTTTATACTCAAGCACGAGATTCGACTTTCCTTCTGAGATGGATAGAAGGCCCTGTGCTACTATCTTTCTCAGAAGCCGAGAGGAAAAGAAGAGATAAAGAGCTAGCTCTTTCTAATATATATTCTTTTACTCAAAGTTAGAAGGTCGTCTTTCATATCGAGCCATTGAAGCAGCGCGTCGGGCTACAATCGGACAATTCCATCGTGGCGGACAATTCCGAAGAAATGGGAAGATATGGGTAAGAGTTCTCGCAGATCTCCCTATTACCGAGAAACTACAAAAGTCAGAATGGGAAGAGGAAAAGGAAATCCTACAGGTTGGATTGCTCGTGTGTCCACGGGACAAATCCTATTTGAAATGGATGGTGCGACTTTGTCAAATGCTCGACAAGCCGCTACATTAGCAGCGCATAAACCATGTTCGTCAACCAAGTTTGTGCAATGGTCGTAACATTATAGTACGATTAAGAAAGCAGAGAGGACAGTTCCTAGATCGGATCTTCTTGCTTGTTCTTGCCTGTTGTTTCTTCCCTTGCTTGTTGGGTAAAGGATGGTATTCTAATATAACAACTCATAAAACATAAATGACAATAACTTCATGTATAATAAATTCAAGGCAATAACTAAAATTAATAAGTTTAACTACACTACACTTGCTATCGACTAATTCTATTTCTTAAAGCCTTGATTTAAGGTTTCATTAAAATCTACAACCCCTAAGCATAATCCCTAAAGTTATGGAAGGTTCTTCCTTACCTTTTTAAAAAATTCTCTCACCAAATCCTTTGCCTTTATCTTTTTTTACACCTTAATCTTATATATATAACATTATACCTCAACATCTATCTCAAATCTTCAAATGACATCAAAACTAGGGTTTTTAATCCTTATCTTAAACCCTTCAATTTGAAGATCCAAGGCTCATATCTTATTTTCCTTGAAAAATTATGCAAAACTCCTTTAAAACTTAGAGAGAGAAAGCTTGTTTCATGGAAGATTTGAGAGAAATTGGAAGAAAGGTTGAAGAAATAATATCTCTTTTGGCTTGAACGAATCTCCTCTCATTTATAGGAAAATATTTCATTAATTTTCCAAAATTATGCTATTGGCCTAATTATTTTAATTGTATAACTCATAAGTCCTTAATTCTTCATATAAGGGCATTTTGGTCATTTGGCACTAAACATAATTATTACTTAATTACTACTATTAAATGCAATTAAGAGTACTCATACTTAACTTTTGCAATGCTTATTCATGGGCAAAATGACTATTTTGCCCCTAAAACCCTTTTATGGATAATTGATTCATACCGTTCCAAATGAATTGACTATTTTGCCTCTTAGTTATATTTTATGCTTTTTAACATAAAATTAACATCTAAATGACTAATTTGAATTGGGAACATACTTTTGACATATATATATATATATATATATAGAGGTATCCGGGTCAGCTTACGCGCACCTTAACTAGTCCACTAGGGCCCTAAAATTAATAGTCAGGTAAGCCTCCAATGATTGCTCCTTATTAGTAGTTGTGAGGATTCGAACTCAAGACTTCTTTAGTAATACACCCAAGAGTCTCAAACGAACTACCAAACTACCTAGGGGTAGTTAATTCACTTGTATATTCATGTCCAATGTGGAGGTTGTATATGTACAATTACTAATAAAATCTGGAAACAAGTCTGTTAAACTAGGAAACAATCTATTCTAAGGAAAACTAAATATTCCAGTATTAAATTACAAAATATCCCTAATATTTTACAGCTTATGTTGACAGCCACCATGTTTTTGGTGTGTTTTGGGATTAAGATATCTGATCACGGTTTACCTTTTTATCCTACAATTTGAAAATGTGAAAGATAAATCATTCTTTAATATTTTCACATGTTAAAATTTATATGAATTTATCAAGAAAAAATCACCAATATAATTACCTATAATTAAAAAAAAAAAAAAAAAAACTAATAGACTAAACCCAAGAAAAATGTGACATTCGCAAAACGCGCAATCAGATTGGTTTTATCTTTTATAATAGCTACAAATCCTATCAATTATAAAAGTAATTTTTCTTGAATGATTCTTTTAGTGATGAAATCGCGTTTGTTCGCAAAAGACTTCTTTAAGTGCCAAATGTCTTTTATATGCCAATAATATTGAGTTGATTTTATAATATGTTTTCTTTTACCAGTCCAATATCAAATTGACTAACTCTTTAATAAAAAATCAGTTCTTAATGAAAATCCAGCAATATTATAATATCAAATAGCTTAAACTAAATCTTAAAAAAATAAAAAATAAATAAAAAAAAAGTAAATGACATGTTCCCACCCAAACATTAGCGAAAGGGCAACTTTCCACCTCGGCTTTCGTATATTTCAAATTCTCAACTTTAAATTAATACTGTTTTGGTTTATTTAACAATTAAAGATTAGAATAGTCATTTACCATAATTTGAAATTGAAATGTCAAATAACCCCCACATCTCCTCAGCTCTATCATCAAAACCCTATCATCTCCTCAACTCTATCATCAAAACCCTATCATCTCCACCCCTCTACACCCTACAATGCCGCCACCGAAAAGCCCTCCCAGGACCACCATTTAACTCATTGGCCTCTCACCTCCAAAACCCCCAACATCCCCCTCATCGATTGCTCACAGTTTGCTGGATTCCTCTCTTCCTAGGGTTCGCAATTTTGGTGTATTTTTGGGTTTGATTGGGTTCAACTGGAACTTGTTTCTAAGGAATTGAAATGACATTGTGCTTTGGAGGTTGGCTGGATTCTTTCTGGAGTGATATGTGTTGTTTTTCTGGGTTTATGAATCATTTCCTGCGTTGAAAATCAGCGATTGTGAAGTTGGCCCTCCACCTGTTTGACAAAAAGCCTAACATCTTGCCAGTGCTCTTCCCAGAACCAGCAACGCGCTTAGCATCTCTCGCGTGCACTTGCACGCACACAGCAGCATCTGCACGCAACACAGTGCTTGCGCCGTTGCGCGCAGATAGTAGCATCTCTGCATGCGCCTGCACGTAGACAACACCACTTAGCATGCGCGCACAGCCCCCCATTTTCTGTGTTGATGTCCACAGCGGTTTGTTGGCTGACGATGGTGGATTTTGTTGATTTTTGTTTTTTCATTTATTTTAATTTTTTTTTTATAAATCAAAAAGGGTAGATTTAAAACAAAAGGCTGGGTGGTGGTGGGTACGTGGCAGTGGCAGTGGCAGTGGCAGTGGCAGTGGTTGGGTGTTTGGAGATGGGGATGGTGTGAATGTTGAAGAAGAGGGTGTAATTAAAATAAATTTTATAGGAAGATGGTCATTTTTAATTCCACTAATTTAGGGGTTAAAAAGTAATTTACTAATTTACTTATCAAGGGTACTATGGTAATTTATCTCTGCATCTGTGTTAAATCCTCAAAATTGCTAATAGTGTTACTTTAAGGGTGGGAATCTAAAATTTATGAAAACAGGGTGAAAACTTGCCATTTTGCTAAAGGTGGAACATGTTGTTTGCTAAAAAAACTGGATTTAGTAGCTCATCAGGTGGACTCTCAGTCTCAGAACCAAACTTTGCTGATTTCTCGGCTACAAAAGCAAATTGATCATCTCCAAAACCGGATTGATCAACCCATCAGAATTAATGCACATTGTCAGCAGCTCTCATGGCTATTCAGCTCAGTTTCTTCAGAAGGAAGCAGAAATGAAGTCATTAAAAACCCAAATGGCATCGCTTCAGCAGGAACATCTTAAGCAAAAACTCAAACAACCACAGACTTTCCCTGAAATGTCATTGGTACCAAACCCTTTTGATTCCACAATAGTATGGCCACAACCCTCTTTTTCCCCTTTCCCAAAAATTAGTCAACCATTGGTCTCACCTCATATACCTTCTGGTGCTGTTCAAGCTTTTGGCAACACTGAACAATTATATGCCAAGCTCCGTAAAGAATGTGATGAAAAGATCAAGCTGGAACGAGAACAAAAGAAGAGAGAAAAGTATTCTGCTAAACTGCGGATCCCATCCGCTGATATTTCTGACTCTTTCTCTTCCAGTCACTCAGATCCTCCATCTCCTAAGTCTCGGCGTCCTTTATCTAAGGATAAGGCTCCAATGCACATAATGATGATGGAAGACCGTCAACCTTCTGCTAATCCTGACTCTTCCGAAAATCCCATCTCCTCCAATTTTATAAGCTCTTTTTTGCGAGACATGGTAGAAAGGCAACGTCTTGCCGCTTCGGGTCTTTCTCAGGATTCTCTATCAACCTTCCAAACAGAATCAGAAGCCGCCATACCTTCAACCGATGAATCATTTGAAAGTGAATTTGACTCTGACAATGATACTTCTGATCAACATCCTCATGTTTATCCTCAACTGATGACCCATCAACCTAAATCGTCCAGACCACCTGTTGTTTCTAAGGTAGATGATGAGATGCCTGAAGGTGATGATTCCATTTCGGACTCTCCGCCTATGTATCGACAATCTCGTCATACTCCGGCTGAACGTGACTCTTATACAGCTTCAGTAAAGCTCCACACTTTTACTGTCGATGATCTTCCTCCACATAAATGGAGAACTTCGAATGTATGAATTTCGGGCCTGGTTACAAGCTGAGATGTTGAAACCTAATGCCCAAGTCTCCACTGTCCTTACGCAGTTTACAACTAGATTTGGTGGCATTCTTCGTGATTGATGGATAAGTCTTCAAGAGTATAGACAAAATTTGTTCTTCCAAATGCCAGATATCAACCAAGCCCGGTATCTCCTGTATGATGAATTCTGTGAATTACCTCACCTTTATGAGAACCAAGTCAGAGAAGAATATTTCAAGATGCGATGCTGTTCTCTAAAAAAGAAAGATCTTGACAGGCATTACAAAGAGATGGTCAAACGATATCATATACTTAGGGGTATGGATGATCTTAATATGAAGCAAGCCTTTTTGGCATCAATTCCTGAATCCCTAAGTCATGAAGCAACCAAGCTTATGCAGTCCCAGAACAAACAACTTGGCTCCACTTCTCTTAGTGAAATTTACCAGTTTGTTATTCTTGCTCCGGAAAAGCTCTGTTCTCAAAAACAATTTTTTGCGATTATATAAGCGCTTCTAAACGCATCACAAAGGTTTGTCAATCGACCGGACTTCGAGATCAAGTGCAAATCAGATCGCTCATGTTCTTGTCCTACCAAGAAGAAGTTTCATTCTAGACGCATCAAGTTTACTCCGCCTAATGCTCTGGCTCGACGCAACTTTCGACGTTTCAAGAACCGCAAGTTTCTTTGCAAAAGGAAACGCAAAGGCAAACGGTCTAATCTGTGTTATTTATGCAACCGCCCGGGTCATTTTGCCAAAAATTGTCCAAAAAAGCCTAAGCAGTCAGTCAAAATGATGCAACAACTTTTTCAGCTCACAAATATCGATTTTTCTGATGATGATGTTGAAAGTTGGTTTTCAATGGATGACGAACCCAAATCAGACACCATTTTCCAGTTTGCAGCCACTGATACTGAGTACTCTGATTCAGATGATTGTCATTATTTCTACCATATCCAACAAGCACCACAATCCCTTCCATCATTAGTCTTCTCATGTCATATACCTATAGCAAAAGTTCAGATCTTCCCTACTAAATACTCAAATCCTGTTTCAGTCATTGCATTCTTTGATACTGGTGCTACTTGTACTATTATCAACCCTAAGAACCTTCCAGCCTCTCAGTGGAAACCTTATCAAGAAATATTCTACACTGCTAATAGTGAGACCTTCACTACTCATTTTATTAGCAAACCCATTAAAATCCAAATTTTCCCAGGATGTTTCACTTTTCATAAAGTTCTTGGTTCCGATCTACTTGGCAAAGACATGGTTCTAGGTTTTGATGTTTATTCTAAACTCAATAAACTTAGAATCCTCCTTGATGGTGTTCGGTACAGGATGTTTTTCCAATCCTGGACCACACGGACCTAATTTATTCCAGATTGAAGGCAATCCTATTGAGCAGATCAAGAAACAGCTTATTTCTCGTTCTTGCGCTGATTTTCATGCTGATTTTCTCACTAAATGTGCTCATCCATTATGGAAGAATTCAGATTTCTTTATCCGTTTTCCATTCATCAAAAGCGAAGATATCAATCCCACTAAAGCTAGTCATTCCGGCATGTCACCAGAACATCTCAGTCTCGCCCAACAAGAATGTACTCAGCTTTTATCTCAAGGATTGCTTGAACCCACAGACTCTCAATGGGCATGTAAAGTTTTTATGTCAATAAACGAGCGAACGAGGCCGAGAGGAAAACTCGATGCGGTCATCAATTATCAGCCCTTGAATTTCTTCCTTCGTGATGATAAATTTCCTCTACCTTCCAAACAAGTTCTTTTTGCAAATCTCCATAATGCAAAGATGTTTTCAAAATTTGACCTCAAAGCTGGCTTTTGGCAACTTGGAATTCATCGATGATCGTCATAAGGCGCTCAGTATACCCAATCACCACTACCCGGTGGACAATCATGCGTTTTGGACTAAAAGTCGCTCCTTCCTGTTTAGAAAGCCATGCGAAGATTTTTGCTCCCCTTCTGCACACATGTCTCATTTATATCGATGATATCCTTCTCTTTTCAAAAAACGAGGAATCTCATATACATCTTCTTCGTGACTTTGCTGATATCATCCACACCTATGGTATCATGCTATCTGAGAAGAAAATGCAATTGGGGCAAACAAAGATTGATTTTCTCGGTATGGTTATTGCTGACGGCAAGTATGATCTTCAGCCTCATATTGCTCGTGAATTGCAAAAATTCCCAGATGTTCTCACAACCAAGAAAGAAATACAACAATTCTTGGGAATTGCCAATTACATGCGCTGTTTCATCCCCAACATTTCTCGTTTCACTACTCCACTTTCCCGGATGCTTAAGAAGAATCCTCCGGAATGGATGCAGCAGACAAATGCGTCAAGAGTCTCAAGCGCTCATCCTTCCATACACAGCCATTGAAGATTCCTTCTTTGGGGAAACGCATTCTTCAGACGGATGCTAGTGACACTCATTGGGGTGCAGTACTTTTGGAACAAAATGACGACAAGGTACGACATCTGTGCGGATACCAGAGTGGACAATTCAAACCACAGCAGCAGCATTATCATTCTACTTTCAAGGAAGTATTAGCAGTCAAAAATGCCATTGAAAGGTTTGAATTCCACCTTGTTGGACATCATTTCTTTGTTGAAACGGATATGAAGTCTTTTGATCAAATGCTTCGTTTCCATAAGAAAAAGGTTCCACATCAACAGTTACTTCGTTGGGCAGAATGGTTCAGTAAATATTCCTTCACCGTCCAGCATATCAAAGGTCACACCAACACCATTGCAGATTATTTATCCAGACCTAAAACTAAACAAGTTGGTTTCCTGAACCCTAGATCCAAACCTCTTCCATGTTTTATGTTCCAACCATTAACCCAGTCCAGTTCCTGTTCATCATCCTCTTCACCAAACCGTCCTCCCGATGTACCTTCTGAATTTGATGACCTTGTAAGAACTCGTACCATTGATGAAAATGCTACCACCCTCATGTTTTCTTACCAACTTCAATGCAATGAAAAATGTGGTCAATCCATGTATGATATGTTAGGGGCCCATCCAGATTACCCTTTTTCAAAAATCTTTTGTTTACCTCCAGGTCTTGATATCATATTTCCAGAAGAATTATTATGGTTCTTTTGGTATATGTTACATCAATACCACATTGCTATTCAATTCCCGATCCATCATATGTTGAAAATAATTTCCCAATACCAGTCAACCTCAACCCCTGAATTGCACTCTTTGATGACTTTTTTCCGATGGTTCAAAACCCTTGACAAATGGAAATCCGTGTTTGCTCACCAACTTGCCCGAAACAAAGGTCCTATGTCTACCAAAATGGCATGGTCTATAATATTTTTTCACAGACATCACTCTATCCGATCTGATGGCCTATATTTTTCTCACCATCATGTCACCTTTCATCGGTCTTATCCATACGATCTTGTCCATAATATGTTTGATCATCCTGTTGAGACTAAATCAATTCAAAAAATCCTTTTTGAAAAAAATCAGATCATTTCAGATGCACTATGGCCATCCTTTCACGATGTGGGAACTCTTTCCTCCAGACTTCACTGAGAAATTGCTCCACGCCAAACAGACATGCATACGTTCCATCAATGCTCAATCCGATGACAATTCATCTTATCCAGAATGGTGGTACCCGGACTCACAGCCCGATACTGTGCGGAAGAAGAGATTCAGCAGTCTCATGATTACTATCTCCATAAATCCAGGCGACAACAATACGTGAATGCACCACATACATCTGCAACGCCAACATCTCAGATTCCAGACATTTCTTCGGATACTCATCCAGATATATCTCCCCGACAAATCCCTGCTGACTGGATTCAATCAATGGGTTGTCTCGACTTCCAGGATGAAGAATCGTGGCATGTTACCAACTTGTCAGACGATTAAAGATCTGCGTGTCTTAAATTAAATGGTGGTGTCCTTTATGAAAAATAGGAGTTGACTAAATGGCAATTTGCCTTTTCATTGTAATATCTCCCGTATCCATTGTAAAAAAGTTAAGTATTGTAAACTTTTGTTTTGTCAACAATTGTAGGCTACTTAATGAAAAAAAAAAAAAAAAATCAAAGTCAAAAAGGTTTGTCTTGTATTTAATGCCTCATTTATGAGTGCTTGTCTCCTTTTATTATAAATAAAGGCTTTCCCCTTCTCGGGAGGAGGAGGAACTTTGTTGTAAAACTTTGCAAACACTTTTGTTTATTTCCCTCACTCTTCTTTTCCATATTTTCTCTACACTTCCATACTTTCTCTACACATCTTCACTTACATTCTTCCATGTTTCTTTTATATTTCTAAGTTTCCCTCAACCTCAAGGGTGTTGTAATACTCTGAAAATGTTATAGATAGCAAAAGATTCCATATATGTTTTAATTTATGTTCTTTAACATGTTTAATATTTATGTTTTCATTTATGTTTTTGTTCTTTATTTATGTACATGTTCTTCATTTATATTCATGTTCTCTATTTATGTGGTTGTTTAATATTCACTAGCCCTTTTAGATGATGTTAGAATCTGTGTGGGTGTACGTGTGTGTAGGATAAAAGGAGGGCCTTGACCATTTTTAGACCAATCGTTGTTTTGATTGGTTCCATTTAGGTCGGCTATCATAGTTTCCCACATACATAAACTTCATGATTTTCTGACAGTATCTCTAAGGTCTAGTAAACCTTATGATATTTTTCATGGGATAGCGACAATTTCCCGTCCAATGTTTGGCGTTATTAACTTCCCACCCACTAAGTTTGAGAAAAAAAAATTCGCCCTCTCTTAACTTCAACTGAAGAAGGACAAAATAGTAAATTCAGTTTTTTTTACGTTATAATACCCTTGACTATTTGAATTTATAATTTTAACCTAAATACCTAACATTGCTAACCCCATTCTATCTCTCCCACCAGCCCACCTCTACCAACCTCTATCTTTATTTGCAGCAGCCAATTCCCATTCCCCGGCAACCCAACTTTTCCAGCCCAACAACCAATAGCGGCGCGTTTAGGTTTGTTCTCTACGATATGGTGTTGAGTTTATACAGTTTGTTTATTCGTTTTTGTTAGCCTTGCCATCTAGTGCGATTCGACCGGAATCGCACCCAACTAGGTGTGGTTCAGGACGAATCGCACCAAGCCAGGTGTGATTCGGCATGGATCGCATCCGGCCAGGTGTGGCAGGATGGAGGAGAGAGGCGGTGGAGAGAGATGTTGCCTGTCGTGAATCTGAAGTTGGGGAAGTAGATCCACTTGTCGTCCGATATGTCATTGGGTTTGAAAAATGTGGGGTGAGATAGTGATGAAGGAGAAGAAGAAAAAGAAGAAGAAGAGAATGAGGTTTTGTTGGAGATGGTAAGGAGGAAGATGGAAGCGAAAATGAGAAGAGAGAGTAAGGGAAAGAGTGAGCGTTTCTTTGGGTTTTGGTTAGGGGTGTAAACGAGCCGAGCCGAGTCGAGCTTTTGGCTTATCGAGCTCGGCTCATTTACAACTGTGTCGAGCTCGAGTTCGAGCTCGGGCACAGCGAGCCTCAAAATTGAGACTCGAGCTCGAGCTCGGTCGAGCTCGAGTCGAGCTCGAGCCGGCTCACGAGCCGGCTTGATAGCGAGCTCCCGAGCCTTATCGAGCTCGATAAGGCTCGATCAAACCACCATTTATCCGGGTTTGATCGAGCCAAGTTCCCATTTTTACAAGCAATTTACTGCGTCTGAACATTTCATATTTACATCCAATGTTGAATTAACCATGACAGTTTCGAACATTACAAAATGTCTATTACCTTACAAAATCAAAAAACAGTTCTGAATATATACAAATAACATTCTTAGGAGTACATATACAATCCACCAATCAAAATCACTATCCACCAGGTAGACTGCAGTAGGCTATCTTGATGAAAACCACAATTTCCCCTGCCTCTAGAAAATGTTCAATTTAATAAGTATTTTTTAAGGTAACTATGACAAGAAAAAAATATGCATAATCATGAAACAAAAGCAAAAGAAATAAAAGTTTTACCTATGCATACCTCCTACCAGCCTAAACCATGTCTTGAATCCCGGGAACTTATGGGATAGGAAGGTTGATCTCCAACGGTTCTTTGCTTTCTTCTGAAAATGACAAAGGAGGAGTAATTGAAATTTAGTTAGTATAAATATAAAGTAATAACTAAATTTAATAAAAACAATATTCAATATAAGTATGTAACCTACTTTACATCCTTTCTTCACCCCATTCAATGTCTTGCTCCAATCACATCCACATAAGAGCATCTCCACCGTGTTGGGAGCCAACGGCGACGATGCGTGTCAATAACCCTCTGCCGGCGCGAAGTAGACTCGAAGCAACCGTAGTAATAGGAATGGCTAATATGTCACGAGCCATGGTAGACAAGATAGGGAACTTTGTTGAATTAGCCTTCCACCAGGTCAAAGCATCAAATGTCGTGGCGTCCCCCACACATTTATGGCATCCCTCTCCCAGGTAACAGTCTAACTCTGATTTCGTTGGCTCAACCGTCTCAACCCCATCCAGATACTCACTAAAATCATCCCAATCATCCGCCATCTCTACCGCTGCCTCTGACCCCTCACCAACCTCCTGAACTGCACCCCACCCCCGTAGATGCAGAAGCGCGGGCAGGTGTCGATGCTTTACTGGCATCAACATACTCCCTATATACCTCATACAAGGCATCTCGAACAACATCCATATTTGCCCGCGATTCAGCCTGAGGATACATCTTAGGGAACGCCCGTTCAATTACCCTCATCTTGATGCTGGGATCCAAAATACAGCTACACCCATGATAGATTACATTCTCCCCTCCAATATTTGTCAAACTTTTCTTTCATTTTCCAAATCATGGTGCTGTATAAACTATCTCCATCCCGACTCTTATTATCTAACATAATTTTTATTGTACAAACTTGTTTTAGAAACAAGTTTGATGTCGGATAATCACTCCCCCGATATCGATTCGGATGAGCTAAACAAACACCTTCAAAATAGGACAAATTTTTCTCAACTTTGTCCCAATCCTCCTCCTTGGGACAATAATGATAACTCAAATCCCTCTCCTTCAAACAAGGGAAAACACGCCTAAATTGCATTGCCGTTGTCAACATATCATATGTTGAATTCCATCGCGTTTTGCAATCAAGAATAAGCTTGCGAGATGGCAATCGGCGTTGTTGAACAATCTCTGAAAACACCTTTAGTCTACTCTCCGATGAATTGATATACGACACGGTATCACGGATGTCCTCAATAATGTGTCTAATCTGATGAAGACCATCTTGAACAACCAGGTTCAAGATATGTGCACAACACCTCACATGAAACATCTTGCCCCCACATATGAGCTTCCCATAGCTTGGAAATTATCTTTCAACACTTTTCTTTGCAACATCATTGCTTGAAGCATTATCCACCGATATCGTGTGGACCTTAGCTTCAATTCCCCAATCCATCAAACACTTGAAAATTGCATCGCAATGGCAACACGAGAATGGGGAGGAGGGAAATGAATAAAGTTCAATACCCGTCTATTAAACTTCCAATGATCATCAATCCAATGCCCGTCAAAACCATGTATTCCATCCTCTGGTTGCTGAATGCCATAGATACGTGGTGACTTATCTTCCTAACACCCTTCAATAAGGTCAACAACTTTTGTCTCTCACTTTCAAACACTTTCATACAATCATTCTTACAAGTATTACGGGATATTGGAGTCCATTCAGGAATCCCGTACTTCATCATATTGTTCAACCCCTCTTCCTCCACAATAGAAAATGGATGCTCATGCATCAGCACCCAATGTGCAATAAATTCCCTCATCTTCAACATCTTGAATTGGCCCCAGTAGAGCGGGCGGGACATTAGAGCCACCACGAGAATTAGGAAGGGGAAATTTATTTGTTGTTGCCTCAAGTGAGTTGTTCTCTTTGCACACCTTTTCAAATGTCTGTTGAATTGTGTTGTGCTTCCACTGGCAGTGATTTTCAACTTTGTTTTACAATGAATGCACTCTCCCTTCCTTATACCACCAGGGAGAACCACCTCCGTAAATTCGACCACAGGTGATGTTTTCGCTCTCTTCTTCCTCTCTAGTTGATTGTCATTCTCAACATTTTGGGGCTACTCACACTTTGCTCGGTACCACCGTGCTTCCATAAATGTTACGCGATCAAGCTGCTCTTACCGTAACACAATCGTCGCGTCATCCAATGTAGGGGTGCTTGAAGAACTGTCTACCAATGCCATACCTACAATTGAAAAAATGAATTAACCGATATCGTTAGACAATATCATAAAGTTAAAATAATATATAATTGACATAATATATATTCATTTTACAAAAATATATACCCAAAATGGTTTCTTCAATCAATGCAATTATATATATATATATATATATATATATATATATATATATATATATATATATATATATATATATACACATACACATGTATGTGTATGTATATATACATACACATGTTAAGATAGTGATGTGTAATTCTGCAGTAATTCTATTATGTGTAATTCTGCAGTAGTTTAGAATTAGTTGCTGCAGTAATTCTGTTATGTGTAATTCTGCAGTAGTTTAGAATTAGTTGGAAGTCAGTTTACTATTGAGATAAACCTTGGTTATATGTTAACCATAGTTAATTATGTTGAGTTATCGTGTAAGTATAAAACATTGTACAAATGAGTAATTGAAAAGTAATAAACACGAAGACTGATTTTTTCTTCAGAACACCTGCTGTTTTTTACTCTTCAACGGATCATTTAGAGATTTGTTAGTCCAGAACCAAGATAATGAAGGGAGCAATATCTTGCATTTGGTTGCAAGGTTGCCACCATCTGAGAGTCCCAATATTGAATCAAGAGAAACTTCAATATATCATTGAAGATGTAGTGCGTTTTGGCAATAACAGCAGTTCACTCTTCAAGTCCCTGACGAAGAGTCTTTTTTAAAAATGGGAAGAACCTCAATGTACATAATACTCTTACCCACTATCTTAACTAATAAAATCACATATCTCTACACATAAACAACTATAATCACAGTTACTCTTCTAATTCCAATTAATACTCTCTTACCCACCTACTCTATCTCTATTCACTCAACAATCTTATACCTCTCTATTCTTTTGCTAACACTTCCAAAGAACAAACATAAGCCAGAAGGCTATGTGGGCTAACTTCTGTGAGTGCAAATGAAATAAAAACAAGAATTCATTTTTTGCATTTAACAAAAAACCATGAACTGCAAATGAAATAAAAAAAAAAAATCATCAAAAACGCTAAAAGAAACCCACCAAACCTTGAACTTAACAATTCATTACACATTAATTAGCTAATTATTTACACAAACCTAATATAATCCAAACAACCAAAGAGTCAACTCAACACAAACAAAATATCATAACAATTAATTTTTCAAATATGTATGTATATATTTAAATTAATATATATATACATATATGTATGTATACATATATAGAGATGCTATGATGAGAAAGAAAACACCTACAGCACCTATACTAGTAATTATGTTGTGATAATTATTAAATAAATCCATAAACAAGCAAAAACAAAATCACACCGACATTTGCAAACCATTTAGTAGAAATCAAATGTAAACGGAACAACTCAAAGAAGAGACAACCAAGTACATAAGTAACTCCAAAAACATCACCAACCAGAACCCGAGAAGTTATTAAGACAATCATAAATTTTATTCAACCTAATCAGTTCAATCAGTGACAAAGATAATCAACCAAAAAATTCAATATTGGCAGACATTCTTCAGTGTTTAAGCAGCAAACAAACCTGGAAGTTTCAGAGTGTTGGGCCTCCTTTTCCGGTTGCCGAGATCGGAGATGGCGACGGAGATTACCGATTTTAGAGTGTTTGGTTCGCTATTTGGGATTTGGGGGTATTTGGGATTTAAGGCAAGAACTGAAATTGAAGCTCTGTTTGCAATATCGTGTTATTTCAAATTTGCACTTTGGGGGGAAACTGTCATTTTTTAAAACTTTTTTCACTATAAAATATCAGTTTAATACCTAATAGTTTAAAAAATCAGCAAAACACCCTGTGAAGTGTATAGTGCTTAATCGAGCCGAGCCAGGCTCACGAGCCCACGAGCCGAGCCAGGCTCGCGAGCCCATGAGCCGAGCTTTACTGTGTTCGAACTCGACTCGGTTAACGAATCGAGTTCGAGTCGAGTCGAACCGAGCCTTATCGAGCCGAGCCTTTATCGAGCTTTTATCGAGCCGAGCCGAGCCGGCTCGTGAGCCGGCTCGGCTCGTTTACAGTCCTAGTTTTGGTTGGGATTTTGGTAGGCTCGAGTTGCCATGGATGAGAAGAGTCGGACAAGAGCCGTGGTGGGTTTTGTTTGGGTTTGTGTTTAGGTATGAATTTAGATTTGGATTCAAATAGTAAAAGGTATTTTTATCTTTACATTGATTATACCAGATCTCACCAAGGGATCTTAATGATGAGTGAGAAATCGTCTTTATCCCCTATTTTCATAGATCCAAAAGATTATTAAGACCTCAAAGCCACTTAATTAATTCCTTTGGCACAATAATTTTCAAGAATCTGTCGGTGAAAACAAAAATAAGTTGTGAATAGGGAAAGCAATTTTATTAGAATGAGCATGGATAGGAAAGTTCTAAAAGTAGAAGAGAGAATTAGTAAAATGATAAAAAAAAGGAAGTAAAGAATAGAAGAAGCACAAACTCAACATGAAATTGAGAGCTTTAATTTGTAAAGGGTATTTACAAGTGGTAGAGCGCATTTGGCCATCACCAAATTGTCCTTTTCTTTGCTTTCTCTTTAAGTAAATTATTAAAATTTTGCAAGAAAAATTCGAAACTTCAAACTCCTCATTATTCGAAACTTGTTGGAATAGCAGATTTCATCATCAAGATACGAGTGTTTCTTTCACAATCAAAACCCATTCATATATGATATAATAGAAGTAGCTTTCCACTCAAATAATAACTTGGAAACTCTTCTTATGTCCATAGATTTTAAAAATTCTTATAAAGAGATAACAATTATTATTGCTTATTAAGAATTCCTTAAATTTATTTTTTATGGTAACAATTAACTAATTCTAAGGAGAGTAAAGGAAAAATTGAATCATGATTGTCGCCAAATCGGTTAAAATTAATTGAATTTTATGTCAAATTAGAAGTAGTAGAAGGAAAGAAAATCAGAAGACTAATAAAATTAATTGTATGCCCATTTTAATTGGATAATCATAGTTTTTTTTAGGGAGAACGACTTATACGTACTTAAGGTTTGTCGTAACGACAAGTTGGTACCTAAAAGGTTTTGAAATGACAAATAGGTACTTTCCGTCATGTTCTGTTAGTGATTTCTGTTTATTACTGTTCATTAATAGTGAAAAGACTAAAATGCCCTTAAAGGTTTGAATTTTAGTTTTTTATAAATATAAAAATTTCTAAAAAACCCCCTAAGGTTACAAATTTAACTAAATACCCCAATATATAAAAATTTTGTAAAATAACAAAAACACCCCCGTTACCCACAAGAGTACCTTCCGGACCACCGCCAGGAATCGCCGAAAGTTACGTTACGCAGACCCTGTCGGACGCAGTGACCGTGCTATCGCTCATCGGCCAGACAGGTAGTGCATCAGGCCGGAAAGGCCAGATCTACGACAGGCGGCGTCGGCCAGCGCAAAACTCCATCTGCGGCGTCGGCGGCCGATCTAGCATAGATCTGGAATTTTTTCGGCCAGACAGCCTAGGATGGCTGGCCGGCCAAAGGCCGATCTAGGCTCGCTTTGACGGAGATCTTGCCTTTTCCGGCCAGATCCGTGGCGGATCGCCGGCCGGAAAAGGCCACATCGGCACTACGCACAGATCCGATGGGGATACGTAGCCGTAATGATTCCCGCCAGACCTTAGCGATGGTGGCCGGAATGCAGTACGGGGTAGGGGGAGGGGGTGTTTTTGTCATTTAATGACTTTTTATATATGGGGTGTTTAATTAAATTAGCAAACCTAGGGGGTTTTTTAGAAATTTTAAAATTTATAAAAAACTAAAATTGAAACTTTGAAGGGTATTTTAGTCTTTTCACTGTTAATAAATAAAAATCACTAACAGAACATGACGGAAGGTACCTATTTATTGTTTCAAAACCTTTTAGGTACTAACTTGTCGTTACGATAAACCTTGGGTATGCACAAGTCGTTCGGCCTTTTTTTTATAGGTCGAAAAGCGCATATTCCAAAACTTTGGTTTCCAATCTCAAAAATAAGTATTCCATATGAAATAAGAACTCAATTAATTCTGGCAACTCTTAAGTCTTAACCTATTAGCTTTCTCTTTTCTATAAATAAAGAATTTTGCTATTCATTTTTGCGTGGCTTAATACATCTTTATTTAGAAAGAGATATACTAGTCTTACAAAGAAGCATAGAAAGAGTTATAGAAAGAGTCAAATCCAGCCTTTGAAATTCATGATTGCCCCTTTCTCTCTCTCTTTTTCTCTTCATTCAAGGGCTAGATTTGACTCTTTGTATGATTTTTTGTATGTCTCTTTGTAAGGCTAGTATTACTCATTTAGAAAAAGGGATCAAATTACGATATCAATATCATTGTCTTCAATATTAAAACCTAATCTATAATATTCATTTTAGGACCCGAAGCCTTTCATTGCAGTGTTTTTAACAAGAAGAAGGTGGATCTGATTCCGAGTAGGAATGCAAAAAAAAAAAAAAACGAACCGAACCGAACCGAACCAAAAAACTAGATTGAAACCGGTCCGAAAAATCGGTTATCCGAAATAATCAGTTCGGTTTTGGTTTATAAAATTAAATAAATCAAAAAACCGGTTCGATTAACGGTTTAAAGATTAATTTTTAACGGTTAACCGATACCAGTTTTGCAAACTGGTTTATATATATATATATATAGAGAGAGAGAGAGAGAGAGAGAGAGAGACACACACACACACACAGACACACACACATATAAACCCAAATCCCTAAATTTATATATATAAAATCCAAATCCCTAAAAATCTCAAATCCCTAAACTTATAATCTACCTTTTCGTTCCCTCTTTCCCTGAGATTTTCCTTCTCTCGAATTCCTTCCTCCTTCCCCAAAATTTTCTCCTCTCTCTGATTCCAAACGTTTACTTTTATTCAATGTCAAAGTGTCGACGCAATCACGCAACAAACTCCATTCCCTCTTCTCTCCAGTTAGGCGATTCCCTTCACTTCTCTCCGGTTCTCTCCTTACTTCCTTTTCAAATTTCTAGGGTTTTTTTTCCTCACTTTTATTTTTTAAACTAATCTCTTAATTAGTTAATTTTCCTTTCGCTTTACTGTGTCTTTACCTTCGTCGGCTTCCACTCTATGGTGATAACGAACTAGTCGTCATTTTCAGTCTTCAATTAGCACGAAACCATGACAGCGCACGACCAGAAATCACAGGCAAAAGCGTCTTTGAGTTAACAAATGCGATTCTTTTAATTGTGTGTATTTTGTTGGTTTTGTTGAAAGTTTTGATTTTGGGGTGTGTGGAGTGAGGAGTTTTGGAGCGTTGTATATTATTTTTTAATACTTTAATGATCAATTTATATTTTTAGTACCTTTTACGTGAAGAAGTGGATGATTATAATTTGTTTTTGGCTGTGGGTTTTTTTTTTTTTTCCTAGTGAAACTAGTTTCTACCAGTTGTATTTGATTTTTTGGGTAAGTTTGAATAATCGGTTAACCAGTTTACAAATCGGTTTTTGGGATAATTCGGTCCGGTTTCGGTTTGGCATATTGCTTGAGCCGAAAAACCAGTTCGGCTCAAAAAACACCCCATCCGGTTCGGTTAACCGGATTTCCACACCCCTAATTCCGAGCCTTGAAAGCAAGATCAGTGAGGAGGAAGTCAGGTCAATCATTACTGATAGTGTTTTGCAGAAGTTCAAATCTTTGGATGATGCCATAGTGCAAGTGAATTGTCGTCGGAAGATACAAAAAGTTCCATCTATCTTGCGTGACAACAACAATTTTACAAAGCACTATGAGCCAAGGGTCATAGCAATCGGTCCTTACCATCATGAAAAATAATCCAAATTTGAAGAACACAGAAAAGCTAAAACTTAAATTAGCTACTTTATTCATCCAAAGCATAATTTGGATAGAGAAGTATTATATTCCAAAGTTAGGAGAAATATCAAACATCTGAGGGAGTGCTATGAGGAGGAAACCCCACCATTCCCTGATGATGATGAGGAGGAGGAAACCGCACCATTCCCGATGATGATGATGATGATGAGGAGGAGGAGGAGGAGGAGGAGGAAACCGCACCATTCCCTGATGATGATGATGATGGTGATGAGGTGGAGGAGGAGGAGGAGGAAACCGCACCATTCCCCGATGATGATGGCCTTGCATGGATGTTTTTTTGTGGATGGATGTGCACTACTTCACTACATAGAATTTGCTGTGACTGATAAGGAAGATACCATGATTAAGGAGTTCAAAGAAAAAGGTATTAAAATTGACTACTTGGTATATGTAGAGCAAGATCTGTTCTTATTGGAGAACCAACTTCCTTATGGAATCCTCAAATTATTAATAAGCTGCATGAGTAACAAAATGCAGATGGAAATGTCAATTGAGAAGTTCATCTTTGGTAACATCAAGGCCCCAAGAGAGAAGCATGAGCAATTGGAGCATAAGTTGTTGCAAAAAGAAGATCCAATACATCTTCTGGACCTTTTGCGAACAAGACTACTCCAAATTGATGACAAGGAAAACCAAATGAAGAAATTTTCTGAATACATAACTGAGCCGCTTGAAAAAGTAAAGAACTTGATGGAATGCATTGGTAAGCCACTTGAGAATTGTCTTTCATGTACACAAGTAAATGATATGCAGGTTTTTCGTAATGTTGAGGAGCTTAAAGCAGCAGGGATTCGATTGAGGCCTAGTGGCACGGGTTGTTTGAGAGCCATTACTTTTGATCTTGGAACTTTGAGGCTTCCTTCTATTCAAGTGGACGACTCAACTGCATCCAAGTTCTTGAACTTGATCTCTTACGAAATGTGTCCAGATTTTCTAAATGACTTTGGGGTCTCCTCTTATGTAGCATTTCTTGATATACTCATTGATCAAGCCCAAGATGTTAAAGAGTTGCGAGATAAGCAAATACTCCATAATTTTCTGGTTAGTGATGAAGAAGTGGCTAAACTCTTTAATGAGATAGGCACAGACTTAGTGTCAAATCCTAATATCTATCGAGATGTCAAAAGTAAAATCCAAAGAAGCTATGACAACGAATTCGTGACTTCGATGGCTCAATTTATTGACGAATATTTCCGAAGCCCCTGGAGTGTGATTGCTTTGCTTGCTGCGATAATAGCACTTGCTTCGACTGTTGCACAGACAGTTTACACAATTTTAGGATATTATAAATAAGGAATATATGATCTTCTGCAATATCCTAATAGTTTTTCCTTCGAACGAGGTATCCAGCATGCTATTTGTTTTCTTTACTTTCTTCTTTTATTGTGAGGTACTACATATGTCTACAATAGCTTCATCTTTGTGGCAATTCTTTATCTACATATTTTTATTTCATTGCAATCATGGTTTAGATGTACATGACTGACAATAACTTGATCTTGATTAAACATCTGATTGTGGTTCTTGTATTATAATTACTTTTGTTTGTTTCTTCTTGATCTTCATATATAGCTTGTTTGCACTAGATATCTATATAAATATCAATCATCTATCTTGTGTAAGTGTGAAATTGACCTTGATTTGTGAAATGGGAGAACGGATTTGGAATTTGAGGAAAAAGCCAATTAGGACAAGCCTAACCATATGGCCTATTCCTTTGAATGATTTTTGTGTATCATTTTTCGAAAGTAGCTAGATAGAAACCATACCATATGTGCATATATCATAACAAGCTTCATAATGAGAAATCTCAGAAAGCATAGCATGAGAGACTATACCATATCATATCATAATATCCAGTGCCACGTACTAAGGAAAAAAACAAGTCTATTCTCCGAATTTCTTGTATGTTTAATTTATATGTGTAATTCTGACGAGACCTTAAGGACTGAAGTATGCTTGTGTATATAGATGCATAATTGGACTTAGAAAAGAGACGTGAATGAGTTTTGGCAGTTTGCCGAGAATGTTTGTTCCAAATTATTTTTTTGTCTTTGAATGTCACAATGATCACGCATGTATTAAATTGGTTACATCTTTAACTTTCACAAAGATCAAATATATTCTTTTACATTCGGTTACACATTTCAATGATCATGTTGGTTATTGAGCTTTACTATTGTAACATACTTGTTTGATATTTATTTAGTTCAGTTTGGAAGGTCTATGACATGTTAATTGGATTTATTAACTGCTTACTGATTAGGTAGTTCTTCTATTTAATTGGTAATCCATGTATATTACAGAAGAACAATTTCAAAACAGTTTAGACTTTTCTACTCTCTTTTGTGTTAAATGATTATTATTTCTGTTTGTGTACATGACAAATTTTCATTTTGATTATCAAGGCCTCGGAAAAAAATTTAGCACTCCATGAATCTGAAATTATGCTTGTTTCACTTTTGTGCAGATCTTTAAGGTTCTATTGGGCATGTTGGTACATTTTCCAAAAGGAAATGAAGCTCGTCTTGGGATTTCGCACCCAATTTTTTTTTTTTTTTTCTTAGCGTTGCCTGTAATCCTCCGTTGTGAGAGCGGATTTATGTCACACAAGTAACCGAAAACTGAATCATGAACATAAATGGCCTGTATATAAAGTACTATTTGGCCGATGGCTCCAAATAAGATTGTGTATTGATCTTTTCATGTGTGATAAATGTTGCTTGCGAATTTCTCAAAGTTCCATCATAGCAAGTTTAATATTTGGTAACTAATATATCTGCTGAACTGTATCAAGTCTGGTAACTAATCGGTTTTCTTCTTGTATGTCTTTTCGGAAGGGTTCCAAAGACCCTTATAGGGTGGGCATAGCAGCCTATATTGAAGACAGGTCCTGGGAAGGTAGTTGGCTCCCAAAGGAAACTGGTTTTTCTGTTGCTGTAGCTATGGTCTTTTTTGTTTAGATATTATGGCTCGCTTTCCTATTTATTCCCATGTGAAATTGTATATATTTAAGAAAACTATTTAATAAAAAATACAATAGTAAATAGGAATAGAATTTTAAGAGTCCTAATAGGAATTGAAATATAAATCATATTAAGAAAAGAATATCGCATATGATACCTATAAATATAGGGGTGAGAACTAATTCAAAGTTATGAGAGAATATGAGAACACAAAGTATAATCAATCACAAAAATGAAATATTATAACCCTATGAGTATTAGAAACTATGACAGAGTTTATAAAATTTGATGATTTAGTAGTTAATTTTAAACACAAAGATCTTTCTATTTACTTTGTATAGAATTTATGTAAGCATTCAAATGATGAGAAGAGTCAGACAAGAGCCATGGTTTTGGGTTTGGGTACGATTATGGATTTGGATAATAGTAAATGATATTTTTGTCTTTACAATGATCATATCATGTTAGTTGACAGATCTCACTAATGATGGGTGTGAAATTGTTTTTCTCAAACTTAGTGGTGTGAAAACAATCACGCCAAACCTTGCGTGGGCAATTCGCGTTATCCCCTATTTTCATAGATCTATAAGATCATTAAGACCCCAAAGCCACTTAATTAATTCCTTTGGCACAATAAATTTTCAAGAATCTGTCGGTGCAAAGAAAAAAAAGTTGTGAATAGTGAAAGCTATTTCATTAGAATGAGTGTGAGCACGAAAGTTTTAAGAGTAGAAGAGACAATTAGTAAAGTGATATAAAAAATGAAGTAAAGAATAGAAGAAGCACAAACTCAACAAGAAATTGAGAGCTTTAATTTGTAAAGGGTATTTAAAAGTGGCAGAGCCCATTTGGCCATCACCAAATTGTCCTTTTCTTTGCTTTCTCTTTCAAACTAAATTATTAAAATTTTCCGATTCGAAACTTCAAACTCCTCATTATTCGAATCTTATTGCTAGAATAGAAGATTTCATCATCAAAAGATAAGGTATGAGTGTTTCTTTAATAACATAGAACGGAAGCTTTTATTATGGCAATAGATTTCCACAACTTTAATTGAAATCTCCTTCTCCTTTTTTGAATTCCTCTGCCACCATGTTTTTGATATGTTCCAGGTTTACTAGTTTGCATGCACCTTAACTAATTTTTAGGGTTTATTGAGCACCCTACAAGTCCAAAAGACCAGGTAAAATGACCCTAAGGTTTGAACCCAAACATTCAATAAAAGGCGCAAACCTCCTTGACTACCAAGCGATTAATCTAAGTGTTTTTATGTGGATGAGAATTAACTATTGTATTTGATAATGCTCAAATTAATTTATGTTTATGTAAAATTAATAGGGCGGAAATGGGTCTCCAACATTCCCCTATGGGCTGGGGAAGGGGAATTCCTGTCATCCCCGTAATAGGGATGGGGCGAGGGTGGGGAGTGATTTTGAGGGTGGGGATGGATACAGAGAAAGAGTCATGGATACAATGAATGAGATACATACATGACTTATTGCTCATTTAGATGATTGAGAAAGACATTAATACCCATTTGATTAGTATACTGAAGTTGTCGAATCTGATAACTAAATTTTACAATGACTCTTTGATTCTCCGCATCCTCTTCATTTGTAACTTGCAATTCATCTACATCGGGGATCCTAATTTGGTAATGATTAAAATAATTGGCAATAGTATGTGGCTTCACATCAATTTGCTGCATAATTCTGTAATGATTAAAACAATTGGCAATAATATGTGGCTTCACATCAATTTGATGCATAATTTTATGATGATTAAAAGAATTGGCAATAGTTTGTGGCTTCACATCAATTTGATCATGCAACACCTGCATTTATAATACTATTAAGGACAATTATCTTTACTGGTTTCAAGACACGATATTCTATTTATTTCAAAAGTAGGCAATTGAAGCGCTGAATTGAAATCTTAATAGTCTTAAAACATCAATTGAAATCCTAATACTATACTACTAAAACATGAATTATAAAGAATTTTTTGTTACTACACCTCTATTAAGTTATAACCTCCTCATAGTAATAAAATTAATCAATCCCACCATTATGACTATAAAGCGATTTTGTTGTAATAGTTGTCGAAGAAGAAGTAACTACATAAATGGAGTTGAAAAGCATAAGCTAATAACTTGATCAGAATTTGGAACATTATATTGATAATGCTACGGAAAGAATTATCTTAAATTGTAAATACATCATCTATTTATATAAAAATTTAACTATACAATAAGGGAGCATAATATTGCAATAATGTTTATAATCTCTTAGCATAAGGAAACGCAATATTGTTTCACAATTAAGAAAACATATCATTTGCATTATGTTTTGCATTCCAACACATAGCTCTTAGAAGGAGCTTGCTGACTTCAGTCATTTCAAGGATGGTTATGCAAGGGGATAATAGTAGTTGTCAATGAAAGAAGAGAAGTAACTACATGAAAAGAGTAATGTTATGCCTGGGAACATAGGGTTGACATGGTGCCCAATTAAGTGCGCAAGGTCAGACCTCGAGAAGAGCCTACTGCCATTCTGACGCAGCTGCTTCGTGTGATCATGGTGGCACCCATAGCTTGCTTCCGTCAGAGTAATGGGTGCACATCAGGCCAGCAAGGAGTTGTGATGATCCCGCATGTCCAACCCTTGCAGCAAATCACGTGAATTACTCTAAACGAAGGATTTGCACGGATCATCCCACCAACTTGCAGATTCAGTGATCATTACCTCAAGGCATCCCACTATAAAATGGGAGTTCCTCTCTCATTAAAGGGATTCGCACATTTTACTCTTGAAAAACTCTCTCTCTCTCTAGAAAAGACAGTCTTTGATACCTTGTATCATCAGTGTAAAGTCAGTCGTCTAAAGTGACCTGACCATTATCATTAATAGAAATATCAGTGGATGTAGAATTTGCTTCCTTAGCATCCAAACCACTTTAAAACTCTTTTCTCACCGCATTTACTTTCATTTTTCCAAACCATTCACGTGTGTCTTTTGGGGACCAACTCAAAGATTTCACACTGCTTTTCACAGCAAAATCACGCATCAACAGTTTGGCGCTAGAAGGAGGGCTTGATTTAGTGTTCATCCTTCATCAGGAGAATCTCCAACCTATCGGTCCTACAGCAACAAATGGCCCACCAACCAGAACCTGAGCAAACCAACCAGGGCGTTGAGGGGCTCCCCCAAGTTCAGAGGGACACCTCTTCCAGAAAACCTTTAACCCCGCAAAATGCTATAGGAGATAACCCATCAAGTTCACAGCTTGAGCCTGTTATTAGAAGCTACCTGGAGAGGTTTGACAATACTCTCCAAACGGTCAACCAAAGGCTGAACCGTTTGGACCAAGGCGTGCCATCCACGTTAGCTGTGGCGATGCAATCGCCAAAAACGCCTGCAGGTCACGCGAAAGCGAAGGGAAATAGCTCGAGCCGCGAGCACTACAGTGCGTAGACGAAAGGGAAAACAAGTGGCAAAAAGCAAGCCCACGGGCTCCAAAGGGCCAGCAAATTTCGATCGCGTCCCGAGCAGAATACTAGTCTCGTTGAGACTCGGTGAAAGGACGCAGCCCGAGCTGTCCCATGCCACGTCGCAAGAGCACACCGATAAAAGTGTTGGTCGAGGCGATTCCTATCACCACCAGCAAAACGATCATGATCGTCACCATGAGAAAGGGTCACACACTTCGCGGGGTGGTTCTTACCACCGCGAAGGTCATGCAAATACCCCGCACCTTTCATCGCCATCACATGCTTCTAGTCGGCGTGTTAAGAGGGTAATCGGATGTCCGAGGCAGGCAGGAACCCACCTCCGTGATTTTCTCAACCATAATCGCGAGGGTCGAACTCGCATGAGTGAAAGCAATCCCCAAGTGGCTCCATTACCGCAAATTGAGGAGCTGCAGTGACCTCTAGACAGACTGCGAGCTTAGCAAAACGAGCAGGGGCTGGTCACATTTGCGTCCCTCTTCTCAACCAAAGTGTTAGCCACTCCTCTCCCAACAGGATTCAGGATGCCCGACATGCGGGCGTTTGATAGGAACTCCGACCCACAGGATCATTTGTATGAATTTAACAACCTGATAGAGCTTCACCATGTCTCAGATCTAGCCAAATGTCATTGTTTGGCAGTGACCTTGACCTCCCATGCCAAACGGTGGTTCAAGTCGCTACCAGCGGGATCGATCAGTTCATGGCCTCAGATGAGTGCGACGTTCGAGGCATTTTCAAGCAAATCGGAAGTTCTCGATGCCTTTGAGCTACCTTAGCAATATAAGGCAAGAAAGGGATGAATCCCTCCAGTCCTACATTGATTGTTTCCACAGAGAGCTCAACAAGGTGGCTCATACTCCTGAAAAGTCTGTTCGGACTCTCATCATAGCTGGAGTCCGTCCACAAACTGACCTGTGGAAAGAATTACAGGCTAAGGACGATGTTTCCCTCATCGGATTCTATAATCTTGCAGAGAAGTACCTCCGAATAGAAAATTAAATTGCGGCACTCCGCCGTCGTGATCACGGCACTTCGGGCAGTGAACCTGGTTGGCGGGATAATAGAAGAGCTGATCGCAGGGGGGACACAGACGATCAGCGAAGAGAGAAGAAACCTCGTCACGAGCCCAAAAAGTCCTACGCCCCTGTCCCCCATCGCGATCATGACAGAAACCAATATACTCCACTGAACGTATCTGTATCGGCTATTCTCGATAAATCCGAGGAGGCCAGCCTGCTCGGAGAGCCCGAGCCCATGAAAACTCTAGCGACAACCAGAAATAATAAAAAATATTGTCGCTATCATCGAGACAATGGGCACCATACCGATGAATGCCGAGCTCTCAAGCAGGCGATTGAAAACCTAATCAAGCAGGGACACTTCAAGGAGTATATTGATGACTCTGCTCACTCGCAAGAGAAAAATCAAGGGGAGTCAAGTAAGAAGCGCCGCAATCAGAAAGGTGTGTACACCTTCAATTTAATTTTCGAGGGACCGCACTTCGCGGGAAATTCGCGAGGTGCCCAAGCAAGGTATGCTCGCGAGGCACACCACGAGCCCATCAGAGTGATGAACGTGGCGCAGCGACCACAGAAGGTTTGCCGAGAGGAGGAAATTTCCTTCTCTGAAAAAGATGCGGCCCGACTGCATCATCCTCATGAAGATGCCCTTGTGATAACGCCCCTCATAGGGCCCCATAATGTCTAGAGAATGTTAGTGGACAATGAAAGTGCTGTGAATATCTTGTTTGCTTTGACTTTCGAGAGAATGAATTTGGACGAGGCAGACCTGGAGCCTGCCTCGTTCCCCCTATATGGCTTCACAAGGGACCACCTGCTCCCCAAGGGCACGATCTCACTCCCAGTTACGTTGGGTGACTTCAACGAAGTGACCAAAGTAATCGAGTTCTTGGTAGTGGATTGTCCATCCGCCTTTAATGGAATTCTGAGGCGACCTCTGCTGAGACACTTCAAGGCGGTCACTTCAGCACCACCCAAAAATGAACGTTCCCCATTTCTGACTTTGTTGGGATCCCCATTAGCAGTCTCAGTATAGCTGGGATCACTGAAAGCGATTCGATATGGCAAATGCAAAGGCAAAGGCACTTCGCGCGGCGATCACAACCAGACAATGGCGATCAATAAAATAGAGCCACAGCCTAGCCCAGCCGAGGATAATATAGATCCTCACATTCAGGATTGCCCTTCCAGTGGGCCAGTTGAGGACTTGACTGAAGTACTGGTCGATCACACGGAATCGAGCAAGGTGCTAAGGATCGGTAAAAATCTCAATCCCCAGCTCGCTATAGAACTGGCTTCCTCAAGGAAAACATCAATGTGTTCGCATGGTCGCACGCAGACATGGTCGGGATCAGCCCGAATGTTATTTGCCATGCATTAAACATCGATAGTGAAGCCAAGCCAGTTCGCCAAAAAGGGAGAGCGATGGACTCGGAGCGATATGCTGCCTTGAAGCTTGAGGTAGATAACCTCCTCCGAAATGGGTCTATCCGAGAAGCACTCTATTTGACCTAGGTTGTCAAGGCAACCCAATTTAGTAAAGAAGTTCCTGGCAACTAAATGGCGAACCTGTAAATACGACTTCACCAACTTCAACAAGTCATGTCCGAAGGACAGTTTCCCTCTACCGAGAATTGACCAGCTCGTGGATGCCACCTCGAGGCACGAGCTGCTAAGTTTTATGGATGCGTACTCGGGATACAATCAAATTCTAATGTACGGGCCAGACGAAGAGCATACATCTTTTATTACAGATAGGGGATTGTACTGCTACAAAGTTATGCCCTTCGGCCTCAAGAATGCTAGTGCAACTTATCAGCAACTAGTTAACTAGATGTTCTCAGAACAAATAGGCAGATCGATGGAGGTCTACGTAGATGACATGCTGGTAAAATCCCATGTCGCTTCAGATCAGGTAGCGCATCTTGCTGAGATGTTCGGCATCCTCTAGCAGTACCAAATGAAGTTGAACCCCCTCAAATGTTCATTCGGAGTATCCTCGGAAAAATTCCTAGGGTACATGGTTAACCAGCGGGGAATTGAGATCAACCCCGAAAAAATTCAAGGTCTCCTCGATATGAAAAGCCCGACCAACAAAAAACAGGTAATGAGCCTGAACGGGTGAATAGCGGTGCTAAGTCGCTTCATATCAAGGCTAACTGATCGTTGCTTGCCATTCTTCAATGTACTCAGGGCCAATAAAAAGTTTGAATGGACTCCCGAGTGCGAACAGGCCTTCCAAAGAATAAAGGAAGACCTCGGGAAGCCATCACTTCTGTCCAAACCTCTCCCACAAGAGATCCTCCTCTTGTACCTATCTGTCTCGCAGTTCGCGGTCAGTGCTGCTCTTGTTCAGGAAAAGAATGGAACGCAATGGCCAGTATATCATACAAGCAAGCGTCTGTTGGATGCCGAGATGCGGTATCCAGAAATCAAGCGATTAGCCTATGCCCTGCTGATTGCTTCCTGAAAGCTGCGACCTTACTTCCATTCCCATACAGTTCATGTATTGACTAATTACCCGCTCAGGTAGGTCCTCCAAAAACTAGAGGCGTCGAGAAAATTGCTCAAATGGGCCATGGAACTCAGCCAGTTCAATCTCCATTACAAACCAAGAGTAGCTATTAAAGGGCAGGCTGTTGCTGACTTCATCTCAGAGTTCTCGCATTATCTAGCGAACAAGTCAGAACAGCCCAGCGAAGTCATCCAGGAAACTGTCCAAAATCTCTCGACATGGACCCTCTACATCAATGGATCATTGAACAGAAAAAGGGCTGGAGCAGGCCTTCTCTTGTTGAGTCCCTAAGGGGCCCGCATTCATGGAATTCTCCGATTCAGTTTCAAAGCTACTAATAACGAGACCGAGTATGAAGCTCTGCTCGCTGGACTTAGGTTGGCCAGGGAAATGGACGCAACCGTGATTAGTGTCCATAGTGACTCCATGTTGGTCGTTAACCAGATTTTGGGAGAGTATCAAGCCAAGGAAGATAATATGATCAACTATCTGAAAAAAGCCAAGGCCGCACTCGAGCCGTTCAAGCACTTCGCAATCATTCAGATCCCAGACAAAACAATTATGTGGCGGACGCCTTGGCAAGGATAGCCTCATCATTAGACTCAGATGCACCAGAGAGCATCCCTGTTCGATTAATCGAAATCCCCAGTATCAGCACAATCGAACAGGCCGTGAATGTAACGGGTTCGGACTCATGGATAACCTTCATTATTCGGTATCTCAAGGATGGAATCTTGCCTGATGATAAGGTCGAGGTAAGGGTTCTACGAACGAGATCTGCTCGCTACACCCTCATCGAAGACCAGCTGTACAGGCGAGGGTTTAGTACCCCACTCTTCCGATGTATGACCAGCGAAGAAGCAGATTATATCATGCGGGAGATACATGAAGGGATCTACGGTAATCACACCGTCGCGCGATCTCTTGCAAACAAGGTTGTTCGTCAAGGGTACTATTGGCCTCGAATCCAAGATGACGCCTACAACTTTGTCAAAAGGTGTGATAAGTGCCAGCAGTTCGCGAATATACCACGAGCTCTCTCCCACGAGCTAGTAACCATGACTAGCCCCTGGCTCTTCTCCATGTGGGGGATCGATCTCATCGGTCACATGCTAGTTGGTAAAGAAGGAGTCAAATATGTCGTGGTCGCGGTAGATTACTTCACCAAATGGGTCGAAGCTGAACCGCTAGTCGCGATCACGACCAGAAAGCTCAAGGACTTCGTTTTCAAGAATATTGTGTGCCGTTACGGAATTCCTCATACCCTCATCTTGGACGGGAAACAGTTCGACAACGAGGAATTCAAACAGTTTTGTGACGAGCTGGGCATCCATAAAAAGTTTGCCTCAGTAGCAAGGCTATAAGCAAATGGCCAAGTTGAAGCTATCAAAAAAACCATCAAGCACACTCTAAAGGCCAAACTTGGCGACGCCAAAGGGAATTGGGCTGATGGCCTCCCCGAAGTCCTATGGGTGTACAGAACAACTCCAAGGACCTCCACCTCAAAAACACCTTTTTCGCTAGCATACGGATGCGAAGCGATGATCCCTATAGAGGTGGGAACTGGTTCGCTTCGGAGGGACTTGTATAATGAGGCCGACAACGAAGCACTTATGAGAGCAAGCTTAGACCTTGTTGAAGAACATCGTGGCAAGGCATCGCTAAGGATAGCAGCCTATCAGCAACGCGCGAAGAGGTTCATCGATTCAAAGGTCAGGCGAAGAGTCTTCCAGGTCGGCGACCTTGTGCTAAAGGAAGTTCTTCTCGGTAGCAGGTAACCAAGTGCGGGAGTGTTAGGACCGAACTGGGAAGGTCTATACCGCATCGACAAAGTGATAAGACCGGGGACTTATCATCTCAAAAGGCTGAACGGTTCCAAGATACCCCAAGCTTGGAATGCTGAGTACCTTCGACCATACTATTAGTATTTTCGAACTCAGTTTTCCTTGTAAATTAACTTGCAATTTTTGTAAATAATTTTCTTCTAAAGTGTCATTTTGTTCGCATGTAATCTTGTTCGTGTGAATGTGTTATGTCATCACACTTGTTTCAGTAAATGTAAGCAATCAGGAAGTACTCATTTATAATAGAGCGAACAAAAATTGTAAAAGCAGAAATGTATTTCATTAATGTGGAGTACAACAGGCAAAATGACATGACTATAAGTCCTGATCCGGCCCCTGCAGGCCGACCTCAGCCTGGGCCCGCCCGGGCGCGGTCGGCTGAGGGTTTATCCGAGGCATGTCCTGAACCTACTTCTGGGGAGGCCGCCGCTTCATCATCCTCCCGCACCATGGACATAAGTGTATCTTGCCAGTCTTCCGGGAGGTTGGATAAGTCAAGTCGCGGATTCTTCAATCGCAAGGCATAAATAGAGTCAATTGCCCATTCGGCAGCCTTCTCCTCGACCTCCGCTACCTGATCCTGCATCTCTGGCGTTAAGGAGGCAACTCTTTCTTAACTTTCCTGAAGTTCAACTTCAAGGGCTTGCCTTTCCTTCTCGAAGGTGTCCCTCTCTTACTCTGTTCGTAAGACCTACAGAGAGTCACTTTGAGCTCCTAGTCCTTCTCCCTGACCTCCTTGGAGAGTCTAGCTATGGTCCTTTGTAGCTCCTTTACTTCCTTTCCCTGCTTCTCGAGCTGCGCTTTATGAAAATCTATTGTGCGAAGAGCCGCATCTCTTTCGTTCAGATACATGTTTGCCAATTCTCGTATCACAGCCATCACTACAAGTTCCTGTGCTTCACTTGTGCACGCGCTCTCTTCCTTCGCCGTGAGTAACACCTCCCGCAGCTCTTGGCCTTGGACCTTTTCCATGGACATTCGCATGGAAAGAAGAGCTTACGAACAAAGAAAGAAAGAAAGAGTTAGCTAATCAAAAGAAGTTAAGGGAAGTCCTTGCCGAGGACAGTTCGTTCACCTTGCTCAAGTGTTGGACTGATGTGGACATTAGGTCCACGTCATTGGAACTTGCGAACTACTCGAAAGATTCTGAGAGTCTGTATTCCAGTAGGCGTATACCACCAGCTGCAGGTACTCCGATAGGTTCCCCAGCGAGTCTAGCACTAGGGTACCTTTCTTCGCGGCCTCAGCAGCCGTCGTGTCGTCCATAGGTGCCTTGCCCGACTTACTCGCGTCCAGTCGTGACCTCTTTGATTGGTTGCCCTCAGATTCGGTCTCTGATTCTTCGACCTGAATCTGTTTCCTCTTCTTTCACTGGGTCATTGTCTTCAACCTCGGCCGAGCAAGAGATGGCTCAGAAGCCTTCGTTTTTTGTGTTGGTATGTCCTCTAACGGCTGCGCTTGAGGAGTCTCGGAAGGTCACGCCGGTAGGCCCGACGTTGCGCCTTCAACCAGTGGAACTATCGAAGCAACTTTGGCTGCTTTGGCTTTCTTTGTCCAAGGGAAAGTGACCTGCCTTCATCGCGGCTGCTCTGACTCCTTCGGAGGCATGGTCGCTACACGCAAAAATCATTAGCCAAAATATCACTTTACACGACCAGAAAGAGATTAGTTAGCAGGACTTACACAATGGGGGCTCTAACGACCCGTTTGCGTTAAAAAAACCCGTATTTTCGCAAACTCGCAGTTGTCACGAGTTTCTTTGCATCGCGCTTGTCCTCGGTTAGGGATCTGAAATGTAGGATCCTATTTCTATCAAAGAGCAACCCTAGGTCAGTTGTCTTGTTAACTGTCTGAAAAGAATCAGGTCATTAGAAAAGCATATTCCGAGTGCAATGAATTTGCCAAAAAAAAAAAAAAGCCTACTCGATTCCTGGAAGCGGCAATGACCATCATAATGAAAGAAGAAAAACTTCGTTTCGTAGGCACCCGTGTTACTTGAATAGCTGTGTATCCCATCGGCGATGGTAGGTCGCCTGGACAAGTAGTAAGAGTCCTTGTCCTTACTCTTCTTCAAATAATATGAGCAGCCAACCTTCATCGTGGACAGCTCGCCCAGTCCGTTCTCTTGGCATGTGATATACATTGTAACTGCAATGACATACGCGTTCGGGGTCAACTACATCGGCATAACCCCGAAGTGGTCCAAAAGCAACCTGATAAAAGGGTGGAAGGGGATCAGTCCCCCACCATTGATGATCTCCTCGGAGATCGCGACCAGACCACTTAGCGGGTACCGCGATAAGTGCGCCACGTCGAGGAAAGCATGCACCTCAATAGCGTATTGCTTTATTACCCTCTCAAGCTCTTCCTCGGTAAGCACCAAGAAGACCTCAATAGGGATGTTTAGAACACCCTAGGATAACTAATTGCTGCCTGATGTCCGGCTTGAGGGGTCCATTTTAAGGGTCTCAGAAAAGCAACAAGCGTAAAGGTCATTTAGCCACCTGTGACGGCTTTCAAATACGATGATGTGGGAGGAAACAAACTCCCTAAATTCCAAAGGAAACCCTAACGGCATGATTTGAGCCGCCATTCATGGCTCAAACCTGACCTAAGCATCTCGTCTCCGATAGGCTACCGGAAGACTGACGCCATTCAACCATGAAAAATAACGAAACAAAGACAGGGAAAAGCTCTTACCTCTCGGAGTATGAGAATAGTTTCCGCTTCGAATGCCGAAAAAACGCTGGTTTGAAAGGCAAAGATTCCAAGTTTGCGAAAATCTTTTACTCTCTAAGAAAAAAAAAAAAAAAGAGGCTCTGGTGACATTGCTTGAGAACGACTCGAGGCTTTTATAGCGTAAGAATCGGCGCTTAGGTTTCTCGGAAACAAAACGACGCTTGGGCACCAAAGGCTTCTCACCGTTGATCACGGCCATGTGTCGTGCATCAGCAGGGAAAAGTGAGCGTCACAACTAGATAAAGTCAGACCTTCATCTCTTCCTTTGAAAAGCCCAAACGACGGCCATTCTCTCTTTAACATTAATTGCGTTTTAAATCCACATTTAATGCTCTAATGAGGGGCGTCGTTCCAACGCACTACGTATTTAATGTCCTGATAAGGCGTACTGTGTCAGCGTACAACGCAATGCATCTGGCTGGCACTTATCACGCACAGGGCATGTCTGCCAGTGCAGGGACTGCTTCATTAAATGCACCCATGGCAATAGGACAACAAGTGACGTCTGACGAAATCAGGTCGTTTGTCCCTTGCAAACAATGAACATGCGAGGTCGTTCTTGAAAAAGTGCCATCCCTAGACTACTTTAGTCGAGATTTCAGGGCAACGAAATTTTCAGAATCTCTAGGAATCATCCAATTGCGGCATGACTTGTAGTTTCCAAGGTTCGATTCTCAAACCTTAAAAACTAGGGGACTTCTATTATGCCTGGGAACATAGGGTTGACGTGGCACCCAGTTAAGTGCACAAGGTCAGACCTTGGGAAGAGCCTACTGCCATTCTAACGCAGATGCTTCGTGTGATCATGGTGGCACCCACAGCTTGCTTTCGTCAGAGTAATGGGTGCACGTCAGGCTAGCAAGGAGTTTTGATGATCCTGCATGTCCAACCCCTGCAGCAAATCACGTGAATTACTCTAAACGAAGGATTTGCACGGATCATCCCTACCCACCAACTTGCAGATTCAGTGATCATCACCTCAAGGCATCCCACTATAAAATGGGAGCTCCTCTCTCATTAAAGGGATTCGCACATTTTACTCTTGAAAAACTCTTTCTCTCTCTAGAAAAAGACAGTCTTTGATACCTTGTATCATCAGTGTAAAGTCAGTCGTCTAAAGCAACCTAACCATTATCATTAATAGAAATATCAGTGGACGTAGGATTTGCTTCCTTAGCATCCGAACCACTTTAAAACTATTTTCTCACCGCATTTACTTTCATTTTTCCAAACCATTCACGTGTGTCTTTGGGGGGCCAACTCAACATTTCACACGTGCTTTTCGTTGGTGTCAAAATCATGTATCAACAAGTAAAAAAAACAGAATGTTAATAACTTGATCAGAATTTGGAGCATTATATTGATAATACTACAGAAAGAACATTCAAATTTCAATTCATTCTATTTATGTAATGCCACTGATTTTCTTTTTATCATCAGTATTTTTTTGAGTACTTAATAAATAAGGATTTGATTTATGCGTTTATATTTGAATAAAGTGATTCACTTTTATTTAAAGTTTGAATGAGAGATATTTTCATATTTTATCTATTTGAAAAAATATTTATATATTTTAAAATTCAAAGTATTGAACATTTTGTCTCCCCTTTATTGTCTTTCCTTTCTCTGTCATCTTTATTTTCCCTTTCTATCTCCCCCCTTCTTTATATTATCTTTTTCTTCTTCTTCTCATGTGGCCACCGCGAGGTCCTCCCTTGGCAACCATGAGCTTCTCCCTTGACCACCAATCTAATTTTGTGGGGGTGATTTGTTAAAGATAGGTTTGTTTGATGATGATTGAATATTGGTTTTAAAATGGATTTTGGGGTTGGTTTTATGGTGAGGGAATGGGTTTTGTTTATGTGGTTATTGAAGATAGAGTTTTGTGTTGGGATTTTAGGTAGTTGATGATGAGTTTTTGCGGTGATTGATGATGTATTTTGTGGTAGGGGCACTGTTTGTGTGGTTGTTGAATATGTGTTTTCAGGTGGATTTTTGGGTGGTTGATGATGGATTTTGTGGTGGTTGAGAAAGAGAGGAAGAAGAAAAAAGATGAGGAAGAAAAGGAGAAACAAAAAAACAAGAGGGGGAGAAAGAGGTAAAGAAAATAATTAAGTTTTCATTAATAAGGGGTATTTTAGTCTTTTATTCATTTAGGGAAAGTTATTATCGGCAAGTTAGACGGAGTTAGTAGTCTTTCTTTGATTTATTTATGAAAGTGTTGTGGGGAATTTGATTAAAAATGTAATTAGTGTCCAAAACCTTGAAATTTCAGAAACTATAAGGGGCAAACCGATTTTTATTCCTGATATATGAATGAAATATAAAATCGTTGTTTTTTAAGGCAGTATATGGCTAGTTAGCTCTTATGACTTTTATATTATAGTTTAAAGATTTGAAGAGACAATTATTAAAGTGATAAAAAAGGAAGAATAGCACAAGCTGAGCTGAGCATGAAATTGGCTAAGTAAAAGTGGTAGAGCCCATTAGGCCATCAGTTCAACACATTGTCCTTCAAACTCTTCATAATCAAACCCATTTATATATATTGTCACGGGCTGGGAGTTTCACACCCAAAAAGCTAACCTATTAGGTGGAGGGACTCTCCCCCATTTATAAGCCCAAGACCTCTCCAATACGCTTCCAATGTAGGATTTGTTACAATATGATATAATAGAAGAAGCTTTCCACTCAAATAATAACAGATTTAAAAAATTTAGCCCACTTAAACCACCTCCGCTACGCACTTGTCACTTCTATTAGTAGTAGAAACCCTAAGACGGCGGTAATCAACAGTCAAAACGCTACTGCATGCTGTGCAAACACGCCATCGCTCAGTACGTTTAAGCATTTTTAGATCTACATTAAGCAAGGTTGTGGGAAACGAAAAGGCGAAACAGCCGGACGCGATCAAGTCATTGCTGCTATAATGGCACAGGAAATAGCAATGGCAGAATTTGCGGTAAGACCAATTATTCAGTTGCAGCCTTACTTACTGGTTCATATTTAATTATGAGTTAAATTTCTATATTCATTTTATGATACTGAGTAATAAGAAAAAGAGTTTATATTCCTTAATTTTATTTTAAATCAAAAGATTACTTTTTATTTAAAAAACTCCAATTTACAGCAACTAAGTGACTAACATCAAAATGTAACATTTAATTGTTAATAGTAAAGAGTAATACATACACCATTTTTATAGTGATAAAAGATGATCGGGTGAAAGTTTATTTTTAATTTAATATCAATCAATCATTTTTTGTTACATCATATTTTTAAAATAGAAAAATAATTTGGTTATATGGACAAAAATAATGGCTAAGAATTGCGTAGAGCAGCTAACATCAAAGTGTGAAACGTAATAGTAAAATAGAAAAATAATTTGGTTATATAGACCAACATGGGGCAAGCTATAACAAGTGTTCTCTCTTTATATGAATTGTGAATTCTATTATGGCTTCTGAAAACATGTAATTAAAATAATTATATATAGTGACAAATCCATAAATTTGTGTGAAGTGAGAGCATCTCCAATTGTGCTTTTTATTTTGAAGAGCATTTTTCATATAAATAAAGAGCATTTTTATTAATTTTTAAATATAAAGAACATAATTTTTATTCAAATCCAATAGACTCTTTAAATTTAATGAAGATGTTCTTTATTTTTAAGAAATATACTTAATAGGAGAGAGAATTAATAAATAAAATGTATATGAATTTGTGGTTTATTAATTAAAATTAAGATAGAGAGTGAAATTTGACTCTCTAAATGTAGAACTAAACTCACTCTCTAATTTATATTTTGAAGATAAAGAGTATGTTAGACTCTTTTTTTATGGATAGACTCTTTATAATAAAGAGTTTGGGTTATATAAAGAGCCATTTGGAATTCAAAATATACAATATAATTGGCTTATCAAGGATGCTCTTAGGTTTTATAGTGTCAAACATGAAAACTAAAAATTCATAACACCTATTATTAAGAATTCTTTAAATTTATTTTTTATTGAGATAACTATTAATTAATTCTAAGGAGAGTAAAGCTAAGAAAATTAAAAAGTAAAAATTGAATCATGCTTGTGGGCAAATCGGTTAAAATTAATTAAATTTTATGTCAAATTAAAAGTAATAGAAGAAAAAAAAAAAAAAGACTAATAAAACTTCAATACAAAAAATAATAAAATTAAAAAAAAAATTGAAACTCATAATGTAAAAGAAAATACATATAAATGCAATGAAATATTAGAGATAATTAATATTTGACTTAAGAAAAATTAATCAAACGAGCATTTATGTGGTTGAGCACAATATTCTGACATACACTCGTACACCAAATGTGGATAATCAATTTGTACAAGTCTAACAAACTCAAGTTAAAAAAAAAAAGAATCCTAACTCTTATTCACCTTCTCTCAACTCACACTTTCAATTCCCTTAAAAGAAACTCTATTTTTCTCTACTTCTCCATTTATTATCTTTTTTTAACTCTTTTCTCACACCTGAACCTCTATCTATGTATGCCTATTTTAATTGGATAATCATAGTTTTTTTATAGGTCGAAAAGCGCATATGCCATAACTTTGGTTTCCAATCTCAAAAATAAGTATTCCATATGAAATAAGAACTCAATTAACATATTAACTTTCTCTTTTCTATAAATAAAGACTTTTGCTACTCATTTATGCGCGGCTTAATATTTCTTTATTTAGAAAAACGGATCAAATTACTGTATCAATATCATTGTCTTCAATATTAAGCCTAATTTATAATTTTCATTTTAGTTACGGCCCTCTTTCACTTCAATGTTTCTATCTTTTCGTCGACTGCGGGAACAAAGACCTCAAACAAGTAATGACAGTGAGGATCTGAGCTATGTAATCAACATCACTGAGGAGGAAGTCAAGTCACTCATAACTGATAGTGTTGAGGAGAAGTTCAAATCTTTGGATGATGCCATAGTGCAAGTGAATTGTCGTCAGAAGATACAAAAAGTTCCATCTATCTAGCGTGACAACAAAAAATTTATTAAGCACTATGAGCCAAGGATGATAGCAATCGGTCCTTACCATCATGAAAAAAATCCAAATTTGAAGAACACAGAAAAGCTTAAACTCAAATTAGCTTCTCTATTCATCAAAAAGCATAATTTGGATGAAAAAAAAATATATTCCAAAGTTAGGAGAGATATCAAACATCTGAGGGAGTATTATGAGGAAGAGGAAACCGCACCATTACCTGATGATGATGACCTTGCATAGATGTTTTTTGTGGATGGATGTGCACTACTTCATTATATAGATTTTGCAGTGACTGATAAGGAAGATACCATGATTAAGGAGTTCAAAGAAAAAGGTATTAAATTTGACTACTTGGTATATGTACAGCAAGATCTGTTCTTATTGGAGAACCAACTTCCTTATGGAGTCCTCAAATTATTAATAAGCTGCATGAGGGACCAAACGCAGATGAAAGAATCAATTGAGAAGTTCATCTTTGATACCATCAAGGCCCCAAGAGAGAAGCATGAGCAATTGGAACATAAGTTGTTGCAGAAAGAACCAATACATCTTCTGGACCTTTTGCAAAAAAGACTAGTCCTAGATGATAACAAGGAAAACCAAATGTCATGCGCCATAGTTCGACCACTAATTAAGAAATTTTCCGAATACATAACTGAGCCGCTTGAAAAAGTTAAGAACTTGATGGAGTGCATTGTTAAGCCAATTGAGAATTGTTTTTCATGTGCACAAGTACCTGATTTGCAGTTTTTCCGTAATGTTGAGGAGCTTAAAGCAGCAGGGATTCGGTTGAGGCGTAGTGGCACGGGTTGTTTGAGAGACGTTACGTTTAATCTTGGAACTTTGAGGCTTCCTTCTATTCAAGTGGACGACTCAACTGCATCCAAGTTCTTGAACTTGATCGCTTACGAAATGTGTCCAGATTTTCTAAATGACTTTGGGGTCTCCTCTTACGTAGGATTTCTTGATACACTCATTGATAAAGCCCAAGATGTTAAAGAGTTGCGAGATAAGCAAATACTCCATAATTTTCTGGGTAGTGATGAAGAAGTGGCTAAACTCTTTAATAAGATAGGCACAGACATAGTATCAAATCCTACTATATATCGAGATGTCAAAAGTAAAATCCAGAGACGCTATGACAACAAACTCATGACTTCGATAGCTCAATTTAATCACCAACATTTCCGAAGCCCTTGGAGTGCGCTTGCTTTCCTTGCTGCGATAATAGCACTTGCTGCGACTGTCGCACAGGCAATTTACACAATTTTAGGACATTATAAATAAGGAATATATCTTCTGCAATATCCTGATAGTTTTTCCTTGAACGAGGTATCCAGCATGCTACATCTTTTGTTTATAATCTTTACTTTCTTCTTTTATTGTGATGTACTACATATGTCTACAATAACTTGATCTTTGGTGGCAATTCTTTATCTACATATTTTTAGTTCATTGCAATCATGGTTTAGATACATGAGTGACAATAACTTGATCTTGAGTAAACATCTGATTGTTGTTCTTGTGTTATAATTACTTTTGTTTGTGTTACACCTTGGAAAATAAAGGGCTGACGTGGAAAAGTCGCGTGAAGGGTGACTCCGTCCTCCCGCAGAAAGGCAAGACGATACACGGGCGCCCAAATGATATGGAGCTCACGCGCCCATTTCCCCGCAATAAATCGTGGAAGTCAACCTTTAAGAAGAGCAAGGGACATAAAGCCGGATTATATCCCCGACAATCACACCAACCCATGGATTTAATGATGATTACACACTTGATTTGATATAAAATGAAGAAGACCCCTTCACCATTGAGGGATTCGGCCATTTTTACATTGAGAAATTCTCTCTCTCTCCCCTGTAAACACATTTACTTTTCATAACTCCTATGTAAGTCAGCCCGCTTTGTGACCTGACCCACACTAATATCAATACAAATCAATGGACGTAGGACTTACTACCTTAGCATCCGAACCACTTTAAAAGTCTTCTTTGCATTTATTTCACTTCGTATATTCATTATCACGTGTGTTAATCCACCTTAATCAGTAATGCACGTGACAATTAGTTGGTGCCAAAAACAGAGCATCAGCTTTGGTGTAGAAGGAGGGCCTCCCCATTTAGTGTCTACTCATCGGAGAATCTTTGACCTACCGGGTCATTACTACACAAATGGCCCGCAACTGACTCGGAGCAGGGTGAACTAGACGCTTTGGCCGAGTCCCCCACCAGAGACACCCTCCCTTCCAACATACCCCTGGGCCTAGAAAATGCGCTGGGAATACCCTCTGCTACTCCGCCAACTGACCTTGCCATACTGTGTACCGGAGCAATTATCACTCTCGTGACGTATCAACAGAGGTTAGGGACCTTGGCCAACATATATTTACGAGAGCCTGGAGTGGTACAACCGCCAAAAACGCCCTCGTAGCTACACATGGCAAGGGCAACAAGAGCTGCCGCGAGCACCGCACACAGAGGCGCAAGGGCAAGTAAGAAAGTAAGCCTACGGCTCAAGGGCCTACAATCACAAAAGGCGCCCCGCCCTGAGCAGGTGCTCGGCAAAGGCCGAGACTCGGTGAAAAAGAATCTCTGATTGCCCCATGCCACGCTGCAGCAAACCCAAGCGAAAATGATGGGCGCGATGATTCCTATCACCACCAGCAAAACGATCCCGACGTTCTCATGCTTGGGTGGCCCCACTCACACTGGGGCGGTTAGGTCACTATCCGCGAGGGTCGTGAAAGTGCCCCGCGCAATCCTCGCCTTCACACGCCGCCGTGTGTCAAGCGCGTTTAAACACCAAATTGAGGCAGGAGGAACTACCTCCTCCGAACTCCTCCCCTAACCTGCAGCCAGAATTGGTTGGTCGCATGGGTGAGAGCAACCCCCTCCCCGATTGGCTCCATTGACCACAAATTGAGGAGCTACAGCGAGCTGACAGTTGGTTGGGAGCAAGAAAGCCAACAGGCGCAGGTCTTCTCAACATCCTTTTTTTCTCCCGAGGTGCTAGCTGCTCCACTTCCACCAGGGTTCAGAATGCCAGATATGCGGCCGTTTGATGGAAACTATGATCCGCATGATCATTTATGTGAGTTCAACGACCTGATGGAGCTCCACTAGGTTTCGGATCTTGTAAAATGTCGTTGTTTGACCGTGACACTAACTTCTCACGCCAAACGGTGGTTAAGGTCGCTCCCAGCGGGATCGATCAGTTCGTGGCCTCAGATGAGCGCGACGTTCCTGCGGCATTTTCAAGCCAATCAGAAATTTTCAATGCCTTTGAGCTACCTCAGCAACATAAGGCAAGAAAGAGACGAATCCCGCAGCCTTACATTGACCGCCTTCCTAGGGAATTCTCAACAAACCGGCTCACGCTCCAAGAGTCCATCCGAACTCTTATAATAGCCGGGTTCGCCCGCAAACCGACTCGGAAAGAACTGCAGGTGAGGACAATATTTCCCTCACTGATTCTATAACCCGCAGAAAAGATTCAGAATAGAGAATTCGCCAGGCTTCACGCCAGCCGCGCTGTCGGCACTTCCAAAGTTGTAGCATGTCGTCAAGGAGACAACAAAGCAGCGATCGCAAAGGCTACACTAACGATGGCGAAAGAAAAGGGAAGAAACCCCTCGCCACGAGCGTAAAAGTCCTATGCTCTCTCCCCCATCGCGACCGCGACAGGACTCAATACACTCCGCTAAATGTGTCCGTATCTGCGATCCTCGACAAATCGGAGGAAGCTAGCCTGCTCGGTGAGCCTGAACCAATAAAAACTCCCTTACTACGGCCAAACAGCAAAAATACCGCCGTACCACCGGGATAATGGGCATCTCACCGATGAATGCCGAGCTCCAAAGGCAGTATCGAAGAGCTCATCAAGAAAGGGCACTTCAAGGAGTACATTGATAACTCCCCAAAAGAAAACCAAGGGGAGCGAAAGAAAAAGCGTCTTGATCGTAGTGGGTACGATAGTGTTAACATAATTTTCGGAGGACTGCACCTCGCAGGAAACACGCGAGGAGCGCAGGAAAGGTATTCTCGCGAGGCGCGCCATGACCCGATCGGGTAATGAACACTTCGCAACGACCTCAAAAAGCCGTAAAAGAGGAACCAATCACCTTCAGAGAAAGAGGCATCTGCTTGCACCATCCTCACGAGGATGCTGCAATCACGCCCGATAGGGTGTCATAATGTCAGCACGTTGTAGACAACGGAAGCACCTGAACATCCCTGTTCTGAAGTCCACTTTGATAGAATAAACCTGGCGAGGCCGACTGCCAAGCCTCGATGCCTCAGACAGGCTTTACAGTACTCACTGTGCTAACAATCCTAATACTACCTCCACGCGACGACCACACGAGGTGACTAAGGTTATGAATTCTTGGTCGTGGCGCCCATCGCCTTCAATGGAATCTTAGGGCGACCTCGCTAAGAACCTTCAGGCATCACTTCCATTTATCATCTCAAGATGAAGTTTCCCACTCCAACGGGGATAGGGGAGGTAAGCGGATCGCAAAGCGCATCTCGCGAATGCTTTGTAAAATCGATCCAAATGGCCGACAAGGGGAAGGGCATTTCGCAATGCGCACTCCCGCCAAAGTTATGGCGATCAGGGTCGGATCGGGCCACATGGTCCGACGAGGATAATATAGATCCGCATTCGGTGGAAATCCCTCCGCCAGTGGCCCTCCGGCCGAGGATCGTCCGCCGGCTTGATCCAAAAGAATGAGCCGAGTGCTAAAGATCGGTAAGCCGCCTCAACCCCACTCGCCTGGCCCGGGTAAGCTTCTTGAAGGAGAACATGGACGCAGTTCGCCGGGTCGACGCAGATACGGTCGGGATCAGCCCGAGCATTATTTCAAATTCCCTTCTACTAAATGTCAGCAGTCAAGCCAAGCCTGCTTCATTAAAAGCAGAAGGGACATGGATCCTAGTGTACGCCATATTAAAATGTTAATGGAGAACCTTCTCCTGAAATGGATCGTCGCATGTTTCTCCACTCGACTCCGGGTTGCCAACCCTACTAGCTTACCAAATGGCAAGTGGCAGATCAGATGTGGACTTAGGCTGACCTGAACAAAGCTTCTTTCCCAAAACAGATGTTCCTTCCGTTAAGAATCGACGCGTTGATGTTCCTGGGGCACGATCCGTTGGCTTTCATGGATGCGCATCGGGATACAATCAAATCCCGATGTATAAACTAGATGAGGAGCATACGACCTTCATTACGGACTTTTATATACCGTATAAGGCACATGTTCCCGGCCTACCAAGAACGGGTGCGACCTATCGAGGTTGGTCAACCGAATGTTCTCCGACAAGATCGGGAGGACAATGGAGGTCTATGTGGATGACATAGGTCAAATCCCTGTGTCGCCTCCCCAGATATTACGCATCTCACAGATGTTTGACATACCGCGTCTACATAATGAAGTCGAACCCTCTCAAATGTTCGTTCGGGGTATCGTCTGAAAGTTCCCGGGATATATGGTCCATCAAATGGGGCATAGAAATAAACCCCAAAAAGATTCAAGCTCGCCGATATGGAGAGCCCGACCAAGAAAAACAGGTCATGAGTCCGAACGGGCGAATAAGCGGCACTTAGTCGCTTCATATCAAGGCTAACAGACTGCCGCTTACCATTCTTCAACGTCCTAAAAGCCAACAAGAAATTTGAGTGGACTCCCGAATGCGAGCGGGCATTCCAGAGCATAAAAGAACATCTTGGGAAGCCGCCTCCTCCTCTAAGCCTCTCCCACAGAAATCTCATCTACCCTCGTCCGTGTCTCGTCGGTGGCAAGCGGGTTTTAATACGGGAAGAGGAAAAGGCTCCCATGGCAGATATTATGCAAGTAAGCGTCTATCGGATGCCGAGATGCGGTATCCAGAAATAGAGCAACTAGCTTTCGCTCTGCTGGTCGCGTCCAGAAAGGTGCGACCTTACTTCCATGCCCACACAATCAATGTAATGACAAATTACCCTCTCAGGCAGGTCCTCCGAAAGCCCGAGGCCTCGGGTAAACTGCTCAAATGGGCCATGGAACTAAGCCAGTTCGACCTAAAGTATAAGCCCATGTCGACCATTAAAGGGCAGGCTATTGCAGACTTCATCTCGGAATTTTCCTATCTCCCGAGCGAGCAATAGTCTAGCGAAGTCGGGCAAGAATCTATCCAGAACCTGTCGACCTGGAATCTCTACATCGACGGGTCATCAAACAGGAAAAGAGTCGATGCGGGTCTTCTCTTGGTGAGCCCCGAGAGGGCTCGAATTCATGGTATTCTCCGGTTCGGGTTTAAGGCGACCAACAATGAGTCCGAATACGAAGCTCTGCTCGTCGGCTTGCGACTCACCAAAGAAATGGGTGCAACCGCGATCGCATTTACAGCTGAGATGCGCTTGGTCGTCAACCAGATTCTAGGGGAATACCAAGCCAAGGAAGAGAACATGGTCCGCTACCCGAAAGCCAGTGGTCTCCCCGGGGTCGTTTAAGCACTTTGAAATCGCCTCATCCTCCCCAGGAGAGCAATTCTATAGCGGACGCCTTGGCAAAGATAGCCTCGTCGTTAGATTCAGAGGCTCCTGATAACATCCCTGTTTGTTTCATCGATGCTCCGACTATTAGCTCGACCGAACAGGCCGTGAATGTGGTTCCACCAGATTCCTGGATGACCCCCATTGTCCAGTACCTCAAGAATGGGACCTTGCCTAGCGACAAGGTCGAGGCAAGAGTTCTACGAGTAAGGTCCGCTCGTTTCACACTCATCGGGGATTAACTGTTCAGGAGAGGATTCAGTGCCCCTCTCCTCCGATGTGTGACCAGTGAAGAAGCAGACTACATCATGAGGGAAATACATGAAGGGATCTGCGGTAACCACATAGCAGCTCGATCTCTTGCGAACAAGGTTGTTCGTCAAGGATACTATTGGCCCCGGATCCAACAAGATGCACACAACTTTGTCAAGAAATGTGACAAGTGCCAGCGGTTCGCAAACATTCTGCGAGCCCCATCTCAAGAGCTGATTACTATGTCTAGCCCCTGGCCATTTTCCATGTGGGGGATCGACCTAATCGACCCCATGCCAGTTGGAAAGGGAGGGATCAAGTATGCCGTGGTCGCGGTAGACTATTTCACAAAATGGGTTGAAGCCGAGCCGCTAGCCGCGATCACGACCAGAAAGCTAAAAGATTTCGTTTTCAAGAACATAGTGTGCCGCTACGGAATTCCTCACACCCCTATCTCGGATAATGGGAAGCAATTCGATAATGAAGAGTTCAAGCAATTTTGCGACGAGCTGGGCATCCATAAAAAGTTTGCCTCACGCTGCGACCGCAAGCGAATGGCCAAGTTGAAGCAATAACAAGCAATCACCATCAAGCACACTCTGAAGGCCAAGCTCGGGGCAGCCAAAGGAAATTGGGCTGACGATCTCCCCAAAGTCTTATGGGCAAACAGGACAACTCCAAGAACCTCCACCTCGGAAACCCCTTTTTCGCTAGCCTATGGCTGCGAAGCGATGATCCCTGTAGAGGCCTGGAACGGTTCTCTTCGGAGGGACCTGTACAATGAGGACGAAAACGAAGCACTTATGAGAGCAAGTTTGGATCTGGTCGAAGAACACCGCAACAAGGCTTCGCTAAGGATAGCAGCCTACTAACAGCGAGCAAAAAGGTTCTTCGACTCGAAGGTCAAGCGAAGAGACTTCTAGGTCGGAGACCTTGTGCTAAAGGTTCTCCTCGTGGGACCGAGAGAACCAAGTGCGGGGTACTAACCTTCCCAATCGGGAAGGTCTGAACCGGGTCGACAAGGTGATCAGACCAGGGACCTACCATCTCAAAAGATTGAACTGCTCCAAAGTACCCCGAGCTTGGAATGCCGAGCACCTCCGGCCATACTATCAATAATCCCGAACTCAACTCAGTTTTTGTTAATTTCTTTCAAGAATTACTTTGTTCGCTCGAAACAGTTTGCATGTGTTCTGTTCGCATGTAAGAATTTGTAGGCAGTTGCTTATGTAAATCGCAAATTGTAAATTGTACATATATATATGAAAAAAGTGAACTGCAAATTGTAAAGATAGTCTCCATTCATGTACAAACAAAAAGAGTTAAATGACCCGATTACAATGGGGACAACTCATTACGCTAAGGCTGGTCGGGGGGATCCTTTGAACCAGAACCCCCTGCCTGGTCGGGTCGTTGGGCAGCCGCGGCTTCCTGATCATCCTCCTCGGCCATGATCCTCAAAGTCGCTTGCCAACCCTTCGGGAGGTCGGACATGTCCAGATCTGGGTTCTTTGCTCGCAGAGTGTAGATCGACCCGATTGCCCAATCTGCGGCCTTTTCCTCCAGCTCCTCTGACTGGTCCCGCATTTCTTCAGTCAGAGACGCGATTCTCTCCCGACCCTCCTGGAGCTCGGCCTCTAGAGCTTGCCTGTCTTGTTCAGCTCGCTGAGCCCGTGCGAAGGTCGCCTGGATCTCCTGGTCCTTTTCTTCGACCTCCTTGGAGAGCCTGGCGGTTGTCCTTTGAAGTTCTTTAACTTCCTCCGCACGTCGGTCGAGTTCCGTCTTTTGGAAATCCACCGTTCGTAAAGCGGCATCCTTTTGGTTCAGATACCTGTTCGCCGCTTCGAACGCTTGTGTTCTTTCCGCTTCGACGGACTCCAAACTCTGCTTCAGCTTCGCGACCTCCTCCTCCAGGTCGCTTGTCCCCTTTGCGGCCCCCAGCCGCGTCTTTTCCATGGCCATCCTCATCGCAAGTAACGCCTGCGAGCAAGATATGAGTTAGAAATAAATCAGGATGAAGTTCTAAGTCCATGCTTTACCTTGCTCGAGCGGAACGACCTGGTCACGTCGTCGCCCTGTGTCAATAACTCGTCGGATGATTCGATAGCTCGCACTCGAGCAGGCCTGCAGACTATCTAATGCAGGTGCTCGGGCAGACTCCCTAATGAGTCTAGAACTAGTGCGTCCTTCACCTTGCCGGCAACGGTCGTCGCTCACTTGGGCCCTCCGCCCATCTCCCCGGATTCGGCGCATCCTCAGAGGCTCCTCCTCGGATTCGGTCTTAGACTCTTCTACTGACCCGGGGCTTTTCTTCTTGGACCTTTGGGTCGGAGCCTTCCGCCTGGGGCGAGCAGATGGTGCCTGAGCGACATGTTCTCGTCCCTGGTCGCTTCACAGCAGGATCGGGGCGGCGCTGGCGCAGAGCTCACAACTTACCGTGTAATAGGATGGGCGCTTTCGTCAGCTCCTCTCCGATCGAGGGAAAACGAATGGTGCTCGGCATGGGACCTGCCCGCGACCTTTGGGGGCATGGTCTCGCATTTAAGTTCACAAGAAGGGAAATTTATTCTACGACCAGAAAGGGACCAGTATAGCTTACCTTCTAGGGGTTCTAACGAGCCTTGTCGCTGAAAAAACCGTACTTTCGCAAGTTCGCGGTTGTCACAAGCTTCCTCGCGTCCCGTCTCTCCTCATCCAAGACTAAAGATACAAGCCTCGTCTCGGGGTCGAGTGAGGGTTTGCTTGGTCGCTTCTATTAACCGCGCAAAAAGAAAATGTCGTTATTATGGATCAAAGTAGAGCGCATAATGAACCCAGAAGGAAAACCTACTGGATCCCGAAAACGGTAGTAGCCATTATAAAAGAAGAAGAAGAACTTTGTCTCGTAGGCCCCCGCATTGACGGGATAGCCTGTATCCCTCCCCGCTGCAATGGCTGGGTCACCGAGACAAATAGTGCAGAGTCCTTGTCCCTACTCTTCTTAAGATAGAGGTGACGCCGAGCCCTCCGCCGACTCCCTGCCGCTCGCAAAGACGCGATGTAAATCGCAAAGCATGACGATGCGATGTCACTGCATCGGTGCGATCCCGAAATGATCCAGACCGACCTGATGAAAGGATGGAAGGGAATCCTCCCTCCACCCTTGAAGATCTCTTCAGAGATCGCGGCAAGGCCATCGGCCGGGCGCCGTGATGGCCTGGTGTGGTCGAGGAATACCTCCGCGCGGATGTCAAACTGCCTCTTTATTCTATTATATTCCTCAGAGGTGAGAACCGAGTAGACATCGAGGCCGCATCCTCGAGAACTCCCCGCGAGGACGAGCGGCTCCTTCCTCGGGTCTGGATGTTGACGATTCCATTCCAGTTTGCAACATCGACAGACACGGTCATTAGGGCCTTCGTGTTTGTCCCGTGCGGCGACAGGGGACAAATTCTTAAAACCTAACAAAGACTGCCGCCACTCGACGGCCTCGAATCCAATGACGGCGCCACGCCTCGGGTGAAATACCGGGAGACCCAACGCCATGGTCCAACCAAACCAGTGCAAAATGAAAAAGAGGGAAGGAGAATCTTACTTTCTGAGATGCGAAGCTGAGGCCGAAACTCGTTTCAGTTGCCTGAAAAGCGCCGATCGGAAAAGAATGGTTCCTGGTTTGCAAGGGTTTGTCACTCGAAGCGAAAGAAATTTTGGTGACCTCATCTGAAAAATACCGGTTTTTATATGGATTGCGAACCGACGGTTACCACCCCTCAGAACCGAAGCGGCAGCTCTCTCTCTCTCCGCATTAAATACGCCCCACGTCGCATTAAATACCGTGATAAGAGTCGCCGTTTTGAATCCACGTCGCATTAAATGTCGTGTAGGGGTTGTCGTTTCGAATGCGTTACACAACCAATGTTGTCAAAACGGCGTCGGGTCGACACACAACGCATTTAATGTGTTTGTGACGCTTTAACGCGTGCGTAGCGACACACACAGAGCGTTCATTGAACCTCTAAGGTACAGAAAGCGTCCCATCGTGTCCAGTCAGCTGGGATGAAGATTGTCAGGTCGCTTAGGCAAGGAATTGCGCGAGATCGCGTTCGCCAAGAGCCCTGTGCCGAGCTCATCCCATTAAGGTCGGAGCAACCAAAACCTCCAATGTGACTTAGTTTCCAAGGCTCGATCCTCAAACCTTAAAAACTAGGGGCCTTCTGATACGCCTGGGAAAATAAAGGGCTGACGTGGGAAAGTCGCGTGAAGGGTGACTCCGCTCTGCCGAGCAAGATGTACACGTCGGGCGCCCGCCCTAATGATATGGAGCTCACTGTCCATTTCCCTCGCAATAAATCGTGAAGTCACTTGGGAAGAGAGCAATGGGACATAAAGCCGGATTATATCCGACAATCACACCAACCCATGGATTTAATGATGATTACACGCTTCAGTTTGATATAAAATGAAGAAGACCCCTTCATTAAGGGAATTCGGCCATTTTTACATTGAGAAATTCTCTCTCTCTCCCCTGTAAATACATTTACTTTTCATAACTCCTATGTAAGTCAGTCCGCTTTGCGACCTGACCCACACTAATATCAATACAAATCAGTGGACGTAGGACTTGCTACCTTAGCATCCGAACCACTTTAAAAGTCTTCTTTGCATTTATTTCACTTCGTATATTCATTATCACGTGTGTTAATCTACCAATCAGTAATACGCACGTGACAATTAGTTGGTGCCAAAAACGAGCATCAACAGTTTGTTTCTTCTTGATCTTCATATATAACTTGTTTGCATTGGGATCTCTACAGATATCAATCATCAATCTCGTGTAGGTGTGAAATTGACCTTGATTTGTGAAATGGAAGAACGGATTTGGAATATGAGGAAAAAGCCAATTAGGACAAGCCTGAGCAAATGGCCTATTCCTTTGAATTATTTTTGTATAGCATTTTTTTAAAGTAGGTAGATAGAAACCATACCATATGTGCATATATCATAACAAGCTTCATAATGAGAAATCTGATAAAGCATAGCATGAGATAGACTATACTATATCATCTAATAATATCCAATGCCACGTACTAAGGAAAAAACCAAGCCTATTCTCCAAATTTCTAGTATGTTTAATTTATCTGTGTAATTCTGACTAGACCTTAAGGACTGAAGTATGTTTGTATATATAGCTGCATAATTGGACTTAGAAAAGAGACTTGAATGAGTTTTGGCAGTTTGCCGAGAATGTTTGTTCCAGACTTGAATGAGTTTTGGCAGTTTGCCGAGAATGTTTGTTCCAAATTATTTTATTGTCTTTTAATATCACAATGATCACACATGTATTAAATTGGTTACGTCTTTAACTTTCACAAAGATCAAATATATTCTTTTACATTCGGTTACACATTTCAATGATCATGTTGGTTATTGAGCTTTACTATTGTAACATACTTGTTTGATATTTATTTAGTTCAGTTTGGAAGGTCTATGACATGTTAATTGGATTTATTTAGTAACTGCTTACTGATTAGATAGTTCTTGTATTTAATTGGTAATCCATGTTCATTACAGAAGAACAGTTTCAGACTTTTCTACTCTCCTTGGTATTAAATGATTATTATTTTTGTTTGTGTACAAGACAAATTTTCATTTTGATTATCAAGGCCTTGGAAAAAAATTTAGCACTCGATGAATCTGAAATTAAGCTTGTTTCACTTTTGTGCAGATCTTTTAGGTTCTATTGGGCATGTTGGTGCATTTTCCAGAAGGAAATGAAGCTGGTCTTGGGATGCCGCCCCCAATTTTATTTTATTTTTCCTTAGCGTTGCCTGTAATCCTCCTTTGTGAGAGAGGAATGTAACCGAAAACTGAATGATGAACATAAATGTGTCTGGTTATGGGTTTGTTTTACTGTATATATAGTACTATTTGGCTGATGGCTCCATGTAAGATTGTGTATTGATCTTTTCATATGTGATAAATGTTGCTTGCGAATTTCTCAAGTTCCATCATGGCAAGTTTAATATTTGGTAACTAGTATTTCCCCTGAGCTGCACCAAGTCTGATAACTAATCTGTTTTCTTCTTGTATGTCTTAATTAGCAGTTGGTTCCTATGTGTTTGGAAGGGTTCCAGAGACCCTTATAGGGTGGGCATAGCAGCCCACATTGAAGACTAGTCCTGGGATAGTAGTTGGCTCCCAAAGGAAACTGGTTTTTCTGTTGCTGTCGCTATGGTCCTTTTGTGCAGGTGTTCTGTTTCTAATTGCTCTCTTTTCCATGAGGGACGTGTCTCGCTAACCCGTCATTACAAGCTCCCCGTCTGCGGTTACTGAGTGTTTTTAGATTTGAATAGCATTATTGTTAGTGTGTACATATGAAGGTTCCTTATTTTCCATCTCCCTGCTGCTTTTGTAAATTCTCAGATGGGGGGTTCTATCCTTTTTTGCTACTGGTTTTATGGAGGCTTGTAGAATGTCTTAGCCTACACTGTCAGTTCCCTTGCTTGCTGCCTACCTCTTCTTTATGCCCACGGCTTTTTTCTGGAGTGTTTTGGGAGGTCGTTTGTAGTAGTCTGCTGGTGTTTGCAGGCTTATCAGGAGGCTGTGTCCTTTCCTTATGGTCTGGCAGATGAGGCTCTGTGGAAACTGGCTTAACTTATGTACCTGCTGTTTCATTGTTTTTCCTTTTCGGGAGTTATTTGTGCATTTGGTGAGACATTGCAGGTTTTTGGGAGTTATTATCCACGATTATCGGGACATTTTCCAGGCCGCTTAGTGGGTTTGTGTTCTGATTGTGACTTAGTTTGGCTGGTTGCTGGATTGTCAGTTTCAGTAATTGCAAGGTTTCTAACAGCAGGAATGTGGGTATTTCTCTTCATGGTTTGTTTGGTAGCTGCAGCTGTGGAGGTCGTTTTGTAGATAGGTTAACAAACATTTTTCACAATTTTTTCTTACAAATTCTAACGTGATAGTTTATAATTAGTCAGTTCATATTTGATTAGACGGGTCTCATTGTTAGACAGGTGAAATCCATTACAAGCTCATCAATTACTGACACATTACATTTGTAAAAGAAAGTAAAAAATGTTGGTGAGAATAGTATTACTGTTTATTTTATATTTATTTTCACCGGGTTTTTTTTTTACTCCAGCCATCCTTCTCTGGGTGATGGACTGGTTAGATTTTTGTATAGACACTTATCAGGTGATTGGTGGAGCACTTGGGCTCTTTTTTTGCTTGTGCCCGTGGCGGACACTGGCAGTGTTTAAGGGTAACCCCTTTTTTTTTTTTTTTTTTCAGTTTGGTGCCTTGGGCCTGTCCAAGGTTACAGTGTTTAAGGGTAATCCCCTTTTTAGGATGTATTTTTTATTCTTTATAATATAACCCTTTGCCCAAGAAATAGTTTAATATTTGATGATGATTCATTTTCACACCGAACAAAAGCCCAAAGTTCCATACGCTGGTGAAACTCCATTGGTGAACTATTTAAGAATCAGTAGTTCAGTGGAAAACAACTCCGAATTTTAAGTTGGTACAGCACAATCGACCAAATGGGCCTTGAAAATATGATGGACAGCCCATTTTTTACTTGTCTTCATCCAAGTCATTGACTTACAAAAACAAGGTTCTTCTAGAAATAATATTATATAAATAAAATTAGCCATTTTGTTCAATTTGACTTCGAAAAACAAACTTCTTGTGGATTATATGTATGTATAATATTGACGAAGCTGTTTATAAAATTTAAAGGGCATTTAACGATACTCAAGAGTGGTCGTTTTCAATGACTGAATTAATATTAGAAACGAAGGCTGAAAAAGATGGGAGAAGTTGCCTCCCATGACTTATTCAAACTTCAAAGGCTAATTGACTCCTTATTTCTAATTTGTATCAATCTTATCTTTTTGTTCAAAACCAATAAAAATAATCAACTACAACTTTTAATGGTCTAGTTGCGACCTAAAATGGCCATTGTTTTCTTCGTCAACAAAAGTGTATCGTGTTGTACATCAAATACATGAAAAGATACTTTACAATCAACATGGTGAAATTTCAACCCAGCAAAAAGATACCTGTGTATTACATATAAATACAAAAAGAACATTATCTTAAGACAAAAAAAAAAAAAAAAAGATAGAGATTATAGTGTGAAACTTTTGAAAAATGAGATAGCTAGTTACTATTTATCATCGATCTGTGGACCTAAGTACTCAATTTCATCCATCTGTGAATTCTCTGGCACTTCAATCTCTTTCAACCACCTATAACAGTCACCCTCCTCCTCATTCACTGAATTTTCTCCATCTGCATACATTAAGATTCACAACTGAGGAATGATTTACAAATTCTGTTCATAACTTCAAATTGGATAAGAGAAATTAGTTTAGTATCTTTAGATTGTCAAGTTTCACTTACTTGAAAATGCAGAGAATGGAAACTCCTTGTAGTGTGAGCAGTCTCGACCATCAGCTTTCGAATAGGGAGGTCCAAGCACATCGAGCACTGCGCACGTTGTAATAGCCGTGAATTCGTGGATATTGCCGCCGGTGGTTGGATACAATACAGAAGTGTCACAAGGCGCTGTGAAATCATTGTCCGCTACTAACCTTGCCAATCTAGCTGCAAGTACATCGCAACATTGGTACATAAATGATCCCTCTCTACCTCATTCAAGTTAGTATGAGTTGCGAGTGAAGTGTGTGTGAGCGCGTGTGCAAACTCGATTGTGTAAGGAATACTCACCTTGTGAATGTGGCGGAGAGTCATGGGAGCTCACAGGATCAACCAAATCATACGATTTTATGTGCATTGTTCCCAGGAGGAGTTTGCTAAACACAGTCATTTCAGGATGGTTATGCAAGGGGATGACAGCAGTTGCAGGAAGAAAGAAAAGACATAGCTGCACAAAGGAATAACAAAAAGAATGCTAATTACTTGAGCAGAATTTGGAAAAATACTATGATAAAACTCAAAAAAGAACATTCAAATTTCAGTTCAGGCTATTTAGAACTGTAAAAGGGCCATTTCATTATGTTTCATATGCAGATATAAAACAACAGACTGACTAATTAACCAATGAGAACTATCTAGTCTTACCGAAAATTTCGAACACTTGTATATGGTTGTGTATGTCACAATTGGAGACCCTTTAACTCCATCTTCCATTAGATGCCCTTTAGCTGCATCTTGAGCACTGAAGATCTTCTGCAGCCTATTGCTTAGCCCAACATCCTCTGGCTTCATATCATCTACAGGATAATATATATCAGCTAAAATTCATATCATCTACAGGATAATATACATTAGCTAAAATACTCCACACTTTGGTTGATGTTAAAGTATCAGTTAACATTACTGAACCATATTATAATGTATCCCATTGCTTTAATGCAAAGTTAAGTGCGATTTAGACCCCATTGAATATTAGAAAAACATAAACTAAAGCAAAGATTAAAAAAATACCCATATGTATTGTTGCTTAACACTTGGCCCAAGGAATCTATTAATAGGTGCCATCTGTCAATACCAGCAGGCATAAATCTGAATTCATATCCACAGTAATTGTTTAATTGCACCCTTTTGTCTTCCTCTAACTATTCATTACATCTATATCCAGTTTAATTGTTTAAGTAGCACTTGGAAAGTAAACTACAAATGAGAAACGACAAAGTACTCCCCAGATCCATAGTAACCAGATTAATAGAAACTTCAAGTAATAATTTTAATGGCCCAACGTTAAGCTTATAGCCATCAGAATTTGCCAAGCCCATTATCCATTTCGTTGTTAAATAGCTCCAAGCCATTAATTCTGATAAAATAAGTGCCTACATGATTAAAAATGAAGTAGAAGAAACAAGATTTTGAAGTAACAAAATCTAACTTGAAATGGATCTTTCTGATACTTAAAAGTATGAGGCCAAAAGGGTTGATAGAGAAAGATTAGTAGCTCTTATTATAAGATCGAGTGATTGAATCCATCGATTTTTGGAAGATCTAAAATAATTTATAAAAAAATAATGGAAGAGTTCAAGTAGAACATGAAAACGTGACTAAATTGGTTTTAGTTAACACACAAGTAGCTAAGATTTGGCAAATTAGCTAACAATTTAACAGTTTGATCAACAACTTAGAACCACTTAACCAAGAATTTTGATAGCTTAATAGAATTTGAAATATCAAAATCTAATTTATGAAATTATTCTCAGATTCAAGCATTTCAAATTTCTATACCAAATGTGACAATCGTTGACTTCAAGCTTTACACAGGAAAAGGCTCAAAATACTATAAATATATCAAAAATTCAAAATATGCATGGCAATTTCAAAGCACATGCAAATGCAATAACAGAACACAAAAAATCACAAAACCAACAACTCAAAACGAAATGAAATCAAACAGAAGACCTGAAAACAAAAACAAAATATTTACCAATAATTTTGCACAACTTGTTGACATCACAAGGAGCAGGCACAGAGCCGGGGCCTTTGAACACATCTCTGCACGCAACAAACAATTCTTGCAGCGCTCGAGGAACCTTCGGCTTTACACATCTTTGAATTTTGTTTCCACGTCTCTTCTTTTTGATAGCTTTAGGGGCATATCCAACCTTCTTCACATGCTCAACTCTTTCTCTTCTTTGCTCAACCACGCCGCCCTCCATCGTCATCACAACTCTATATGGTAAACCAAAACCAACCCACCAGTTCAACCAATATCTCCTTCAATTTTGTACAGTTAGTTGAGATTAAAAACAAGCAAAACGAAGAAACACCACAAGAAAAATCGAAAGTTGGCGTGGAGACGATGAGAAAGACAAGATTTTGAGAGAGTTGTTGATGGAAGAAACGGAAGGGGCAGATGGATATTGATATATATAAAGAAATGGACAAAGGGCAAAACCAGGGGCCATGGAGAAGAGAAAGTGTTTATTGTTTTAAGAAAACAACCTAAAACAAATGGAAAGCAAAAGCAGTTTTCATTTGTGTTGCAATTCCCGCCCCCTAGTTTGTGTGTTGAAACTGCCTAATCGCGACCCCGGTTTTCCAAACAAGCATGTGAAATTACTGATTTGCCCCTCGAAAACTGTTGGCAACTTGTCTTGTTTTGCTTTACTTAATTATAAAAATAAATAAAAAAGGAAAATGTTAAAACACGTGATTAATTTAGTAATGTTGAGAATTACACAATTTCTTCCTTAATTATAATTAAGGTCTAAATAATATTGTATTTTTCTTGTAAATGATAGAGACAATCAATTATTATCTTATTTTAACCTTACTGGGAGAAGATTATGACAACAGAGTTGAAGAATTAATAAATAAATAAATAATAAAATGAACATTAGGGACCACTTCAGAAATTAAAAAATGAATTTTAAATTACTTTTGCACATCCTTTATAAGATCAAATGTTAAATGTTAAAGATATATATTTCTTATTTAATGTATCGCATAAAATCGGATTTCAAGATTGACAATAATTCTATAATATATCATCTGCATAAAAAAATTCATATAAGTTTTCTATAATTTAGTTCAAATAATTAATTTAATCTGCACAAAGACCCTATTATATTACTACATTCATACATTTGGTATCGGTCCCTTTTTCTTTTTTTAACTTTCCTTTAAAAAATTGATTCCAACTATTATTATTATTATTATTATTATTATTATGGTGGATTAATTTCATGCTCCAAAATATCGTTAAGTTTCAAATGTTTATTTTTATAATTTTTTTTTTTTTTAAGGAGAGATTTTAAGAAAATATGTTTTATATAATGTCAAAAACAGTTTGAGAATATAAAATATTAATATAATAAATAAAAAGTCACATTTTTAATATTATACTATATAAATGATATAATATAAGTACAAATATTATTTTAAAATCTCAAATCAAATGCGTCGTATGTTTAGTTACTATTCAATAACCATTTGAAAATAGCAAATATATATATGAGGCTATGTAATTGAAAAATGTTATATGATGAAGTTTTAAAAAGTAAGTTAATAAAACAATATCATGTGATAATATTGTTCATAATGATGTGAAAAATATCATTCACCACAATAACAATAGAAGATCGACTTTATGATACTTTAACAATTTATATTGGCATTAAAAGTTCTTAAGGATTGTCCTTGTAATAATATATCATATCATAACTACCAAAATTGATGAAATAACCATATCTGAGGGTCTTAATAAAAAAATGACAAACTCTAAAATGTCTCTCTTATATTAATTAGGAAATTTAGAATAACCCATATACGCAAATATTCTTGTAATTTATATTTTAAAAACTTACATTTTTAGGTTAGATATAGATCTTTAAAATAAATAAATTAGTTGATAAAATTTATGAGAGACTCGTAAAATTTCAGAAGAGACGTTTTTAAATCACAACATAACTCTCAATAATTTTTAAATAGCCCTTATAGACTTATAATAATGACTTTATAAATGCTGACTATTATTTGGCCAAACTATTATGAAAATATCCAAAAAAAAAAATTATGAAAATTACAAGAATCTCAAAAAGTTTTTGTAAAAAATACGAGAATCTTAACATATAACAAGGAATCTCGTCATTTTTTTTTAAATTCAGAGAATTTTTTTTTTTTTTTGGGGGAGGTGGTTCATAAATATCTATATGTTTGTCTTTCTTAACCTAAATTAGTAATAAATAACAGAAATTTCACATCAAAAATGCATAGTAACACGGAAAACATTATTTTCATCCCATATTTTGACCCAAAGAAAAAAATCTAACACATTTGCATCAAATCAAATGATTTTTTTTATTATAAATCATAAATATAATAATTTTTACATGTAAAAATGATATAAAATCATTGATTATCATATGCTCAAACCGTCAACTTGCTAGTTTGGTGAAAGATTGGAGAATGAAAAAATAGACATACGGAAAAGGACGGGTTATTTTAGTATTTAATTAAAGTTAGTGTTCAATATGGTGATTTCATTCTATTTTCCTTGTAACTATATAGCACGATTAGACGAAAATAGGGCAATTCCATATTAATGATAATGATATTCAATGTTAAATTCATTATAATTTATATATTATCAAGATATTGTTAAATAATTGAAGTATAATGACGTCGTTTCAACCAGGAAACAAAACGCTGCCGTTTTGTCTAATATCCCAAATGAATCTCAGCCATCAACAATAAAGAGAATCCAACGGCTCAAATGCGTTCAGAAGTCAACAGTATAAAAGGGGACTATTCACGCATTAAGGGTAATCGAATTTTAGGTTATTCGTTCTTCTTCTCTGTAAAATTGGTGGGTGGTCTGTGCTAGGGTTTACATAATCATTCTGGGTGTTTTTCTTCTCTGTGTGAATCCTCTAGTGTTGCGTTTGAGGGCAGGGGTTCCTTGAAGGTTATAGAGCACTCTAGGGTTGTTAGGATTTGCGGGATACAGGGAGTGAGTGAGTGATTGTTTCTGGGATTGGTAGTGAAGAAGACTCTTCTGTAAAGTGTAATCTTTGTGGATATCAATACTAGTGCAGTGAGCTCCATATTCTGGAGTTCAACGTGGATGTAACTTGTTTTATCTTGAACAAGCGAACCACGGTATATCGTGTGTTGTGTGTGTGTGACTTGGTCTTGCAGATTTTGGTTTGCTTTGTGTTTGATCTTGCAGGTTGAAGATTGTTCTTGTTTTACAACAGTGGTATCAAAGCCTTTTAGGTCTTAATCGAGTCTAGGGTTAGAAATCGTTCAAATCTTGACAAACTCAAAAATTAGGGTTTGTCAGATTTTGGGGGTTTTCAATTTCAAAGGTCCCTAGATCATTAGGCTATCAATTCTTGCTGAGTCTTGGGGCTAATTCGTAAGATTAGGTCACATACACGAGGGATCGACTAAATTAGGGCAAAATCAAAATTAGGGTTTCTTGTCCAGATTTAAGGTTTGCCTTGGTTTAAGGGTATATAGGCTAGAATACCAATGACCTCCTTAAAAACTGGCTGGCAGTAATTGGTAACTACTGGTGTAACAAAGCCACGTACTCCTTAGACTGGTGTTTTTTGTTTTTCTTGTTTAGTCATCGTAAATATGATGAGTACTACCACGCGTGTAGAGATATCCCAGTATGATGGGAAGATGGATTTCAATACCTGGAAGAAAAAAATGAAGGCACTCTTATCCCACAACAAGGTGGGAATAGCACTGGAAAAAGATGAAACCAAATGGCCAGAAGAAAAGACGAAAAAGAAGGCAGAGATAGATGAAGAAGCATACAATCTAATAATCATGAATTTGTCAGATAGTGTTCTGCGGAAAGTGGATGGTCTTGACACACCTATAGAGCTCTGGGGTAAACTCGAAACTCTGTATGCATTGAAATCTGCTCCTAATTTAGCATTCTTGAAAGGTGCTCTGTTTTCTTATAGAATGGATGCCTCTAAGTCATTAGAAGAAAACTTAGATGAATTTCTAAAAATGACAATAGTGTTAAAAGGAACTGATCAGGAATTAGGAGATTCTAGTCTTGCAATGATTCTGTTAAATTCTCTTCCTGATGAATACTTAGTTGTAAAAAATACATTACAGTACACTGGCACAGTCCCTAGTGTAGATTTGATAATGGCTGGCTTAAAATCCAGAGAACTAGAGTTGAAAATACAAAAGAGAAATGGGAATAATCTCTTTGTAAAAGGAAAACAAGATACTGGTTATTTTGGTAAAGACTCTATAAAGAGGGCTCAACAAAACCTAGGACCAAAGAATAAGAAGAAAGGCAAAGGCTATAATAACAATAAGTCTAAGTCAGAAACTAGGAAATGCTTCCATTGTAACAAACCCGGTCACATAAAGAAGAACTGCTACAATTGGATTAGGAAGCAAAAGCAGACTAGTAAAGAGAGTAACCTAGCATCCTCTAATAACAGTTTTGAAATCACTGAAGCTCTTACTGTGTCCAGTTCAGAAGTTGCCAATGAATGGGTGCTAGACTCAGGATGTTCCTTTCATATGAGCCCTAACAAAACCTGGTTTCAAAACTTGATAACTGGTGAACCTGAAATAGTGTTCATGGGAAACAATAACTCTTGTAGGGTTCAAGGAGTTGGTAACATTACTCTTAGACTTAAAAATGGCAAACTAATAATGTTAACCAAAGTTAGGTACATACCAGAGCTCAAGCGTAACCTGATCTCATTAGGCACATTGGATGAAGCAGGGTGTAGCTATAGAGCTGAAAATGGATGCATTACTGTGTATAAGAGTGATCAAATTCTGTGTGAGGGTGTAAAGAGGCATGGTCTGTATATATTGAGTGGCCAATATTATCAGTTGAATGTTAATACTGCGTTTATATCCACTAACACTTCTAATGCAGAAAAATGGCACCTGAGGATGGGCCATATAGGCCAAACTAGTATGAGCTATCTCAAACAGCAGGGGTATTTTGGAAATGACAATGTATCAGACTTAGAGTTTTGTGAGGTCTGTGTCATGGGTAAACAGCACAGGCTGAGCTTCCCAAAAGGAACTCACCTGTCTGTGGGATGCTTGGATTACCTTCATGCAGACCTTTGGGGTCCAGAAAGAGTCAAAACCCATGGGGGAAATAGTTACTTTCTAGCCATAGTGGATGATTTCAGTAGGAAAGTGTAGGTTCACCTTCTTAGAACCAAAGATGAGGCACTAAGCAAGTTTAAGAGTTGGAAGACTTTAGTAGAAAACCAACTGGAGAAAAAGGTGAAAGCTCTCATAACTGACAATGGCATGGAATTCTGTAACACTGAGTTTGATGCATACTGTAAAGACCAGGGATCATGAGACATAGGGACGTTAGGAGAACACCTCAGCAAAATGGAGTTGCTGAGAGAATGAACAGAACACTGTTAGAAAAGGTTAGATGCCTCCTCTTCACAGCTGGACTACCTAAGTCCTTTTGGGGAGAGGCTTTAACCACAGCTGCCTATTTGATAAATAGAACTCCCTCTAGTGCTACTGGCTCTGTGTGCCCTGAAGAAAGATGGACAGGAAGAAAACCCTCACTCAACTACCTAAGAGTATTTGGCTGTGCAGCCTATGCACATACAGTAGATGGAAAATTAGAACCTAGGTCCCTAAGATGTGTATTTTTGGGATATCAAGAAGGAACCAAAGGATATAGGCTGTGGGACGAGAAAACCCAGGGGTTAAGGTCATCATCAGTAGAGATGTTATTTTCAATGAATTTGTGTTCCCTTGCAGGGTTACTAATAACAATGCAGGTACCTCAAGCCAACAAGTGAATACATCACAGCAAACAGACAACACTCAGTTTGAGGTGGAGTCAACAAGGCAACAGGAGCCTGAGACCAATACTGATGAACCAGAATATGAAACAGAGCACATTGCAACCAATGCTGAACCTGATGGTGAAAATGAAAGTGAAGAAAACTTTGATAATGACCAACAAACTGATCTGGCCCAGTATCAACTGGCCAGAGATAGAACCAGAAGGGACATAAGACCACCAGCAAGGTTCAGTTATGCAGACCTCATCTACACAGCCCTGCTGGCTGGTGTAGAGATCCAGAGGACAGAACCTGACTCCTATGAACAGGCAGACAACTCAAAGGACAAGAAACATTGGCTTAATGCCATGAATGAGGAAATGGACTCTCTGAGGCAGAACAAAACTTGGTCTCTGGTTCCAAAACCAAAGGATGTCAAACTGGTAGACTGCAAGTGGCTATACAAGCCAAAGGAGGGTATAAACAAAACTGATCCACCAAGGTACAAGGCCAGATTGGTAGCCAAAGGCTACACCCAGCGAGCAGGTATAGACTTTACTGAAATTTTCTCACCTGTAGTTAAATTTAAAACTATACGATTGATGCTATCTATAGTAGCCCATTATGACCTTGAGTTAGAGCAGTTAGATGTAAAAACTGCATTCTTGCATGGTGAATTAGAAGAACAGATTCACATGAGTCAACCTATAGGGTTTAAGGATAAAAGGTTCCCTGATCATGCATGTTTGTTGCATAAATCCCTGTATGGTCTCAAACAGTCACCTAGGCAATGGTACAAAAGATTTGACTCCTTTATAGTAGGCATAGGGTTTACTAGAAGTGAGCATGATAATTGTTTCTACTTTGCACATGCAAATACAAATCATGTGTACTTGTTATTATACGTTGATGACATGCTATTAATTAGTAACTCTAAGGCCCAAATTGAGGATTTGAAAGGGAAATTGCATGCTGAATTTGACATGAAAGATTTGGGTTGTGCTAAGAAAATTTTAGGTATGCTAATAGAAAGAAACAGGAAAAATTACAGCCTAAAATTGCATCAGATGCCTTATCTGAAAAAACTTGTGCTAAAATTTGGAATGAGTGACTCTAAATGTAACACAATGCCCCTAGCAAGTCACTTCACTCTTAGTAAAGCCCAAAGTCCCAAAATAGAATCTGGCAGATTAAAAATGGAAACAATACCATATGCAAATGCCATTGGTTCTGTCATGTACTCTATGATCAGTACTAGACCTGATTTATCTTATTCTATATCACTTCTAAGTAGATTCATGTCTAACCCTGGGTGTGATCACTGGAATGCTCTGAAATGGCTACTAAGATATATTAAAAGTACAGAAAATGTTGGTCTAAATTTTTGTAAAAGAAACTCCACACTTGATCTGGTTGGGTATGTAGATTCTGATTTTGCAGGGTGATGTGAGATTCGCTGGAAATCCACCACAAAGATATCGGCTTTATCGGGAGGAAAGCGCATCACCGGAAGTCCCAATGCAACCATTGGTAGCTTTGTCCACAACTGAAGCTGAATACGTGGCTGTAACCGACGCATTCAAAGAAGCCATATGGCTACAAGGATTCCTAAAAGAAGCCAAGCTGCTGGATGGACGCAGTCATTCGACATCAGTGCCATCCATCTGGGAAAGAATCCCGTGTACCATGAAAGAACAAAACACGTGGACGTAAGGTATCATTTTGTGAGGGATATGATCTCCAAAGGAGAAGTGAACCTGCAGAAGATCCCAACTGAAAACAACCCGGCAGACATGGGAACCAAGGTTGTGACACTTGCAAAGTTCAAGCACTGCTTGAACTTATTGCATGTGGGATAACCAAAAAATCAGAACTAAGAAGGAGTATGGAAATGCTCGCTGCTCAACCTGACTTTACTGAAACGACCTCCACATACTTCAAGGTGGAGATTGTTAAATAATTGAAGTATAACGACGTTGTTTCAACCAGGAAACAAAACGCTGCCGTTTTGTCTAATATCCCAAATGAATCTCAGCCATCAACAATAAAGAGAATCCAACGGCTCAAATGTGTTCAGAAGTCAACAGTATAAAAGGGGACTATTCATGCATTAAGGGTAATCGAATTTTAGGTTATTCGTTCTTCTTCTCTGTAAAATTGGTGGGTGGTCTGTGCTAGGGTTTACATAATCATTCAGGGTGTTTTTCTTCTCTGTGTGAATCCTCTAGTGTTGCGTTTGAGGGCAGGGGTTCCTTGAAGGTTATAGAGCACTCTAGGGTTGTTAGGATTTGCGGGATACAGGGAGTGAGTGAGTGATTGTTTCTGGGATTGGTAGTGAAGAAGACTCTTCTGTAAAGTGTAATCTTTGTGGATATCAATACTAGTGTAGTGAGCTCCATATTCTGGAGTTCAACGTGGATGTAACTTGTTCTATCTTGAACAAGCGAACCACGGTATATCGTGTGTTGTGTGTGTGTGACTTAGTCTTGCAGATTTTGGTTTGCTTTGTGTTTAATCTTGCAGGTTGAAGATTGTTCTTGTTTTACAACAGATATTATTTGTAGTAAGATTATTTAAATGGGAATAATTTCCCCAAACATGTTAAAAAAAAAAAAAAAAGGTTTTGTTAACATGCA
>CM047909.1:12187365-12224987 GCA_026229545.1 Pistacia atlantica | reverse complement strand
CTTATACCTACCCAAGATTTGGCAAAACATTGTTTGGTACTTAAAAGGTTTCAAAATAATAAATAGGTACCTTCCGTTAGTGAAAAGACTAGAATACCTTTTAAGAAATATTAGTCTATTTTTTTAATTACTTTTAGACCCCTTAAGTTTATTAATTCCACAAATACCCCCAAAAAAAAGTTTAAAAATTAATAAAAATACCCCCACCCATCCATACTTGTTAGATATCGACAGCCACCGCCGGTAATAACCAGAATCTATCACAACGGTCTACGCCATCACCGTAAATCACCGGTAATTCACCGATTTGGCATTTTCTGGTCAGATCTGATTTGAAAAGGTCAGATCTGCCGGAAAGTGATGGCCAAAGAAATGACCATCGTTGATAGACAACGACGGCCACATCTTTGGTCGTCGCTGACGGCCAAAGATGGAGTGTTGCAGCCGTCGAAGGCCGATCTGGCAGTAGATCTGGCCTTTTTTAACCATATTCGTGGTGGATCTGTATAAAATCAAGTTGTATTTTAAAACTTTTTAGATTGGAAAGTGTCATTGGGCCAAACCTTGGGTAGGAAAATGTCATTTACTCTTATATTTATCATTCTTATTGTGTTGCTGCCGCATGTCATTACCTTTCTCTTATAATTAATGGCCCATGCCCAAACAAAATTTTCAAATTTATACTAGCCCTAATTAAGCTTCATTCAAACTGAAATGATTGAGAAAATCAAAATTGTAGATATGATGATCCACAATTCTAAGCTTCTTAACCCCACCTCTAACATAAACTGTATAAAATCAAATTTAATATTTCCTTTGGACATGTAACATAATATTCATTAAGAAATTAATTTCACTGAAAGGGGGTGGATTACCTTAAACATAGAATTAGTTGAATATGTTAAGGTGGTTTTAATTTTGTTTCATGTATAATACATAAAAGAGAAATGTTAGCCTTATAAAGAGAAATACAAGGAGGGGCATACAAAGACAAATTTTTGCAAGGAATATTAATGTGGACCGTTGAGTGGTTTGACATCGCTACATTGCAGGTAGGTCAGAAACTTCCAGGCAACGCTTCCAAAAGTGCTTGAACAACAGAAATGTGTCCGGTCCAAAACACAAAGAAATTGAGGTTTTAGGTAATACATTTTACCTTATACACAAAGAAAATGTCCATCTTCTGCTTTGTAACTTTGGTGGTCTTACCCAGAAATTGTCGAAATATTTCTAGTGTTGACAAAATTTTGTGTTGTACTTGTGGAAATCTGCGGGGTTATTTGATTTCCTATGTGCGGAAATGGTCAAATATTGCTTTGATGGATACAATTACGTAATATTCCTCTTGAGATGTTAGTAAGTAGACGGGTGAGTTATTTAATGTATGAAAGAAGCTTATACATATTGGAATTTCTGCATATATGTTGGCAAGAGTCGATTCATCTTGTCAAGTGTTGTCTGTCATATGTTCTTCAAAAAGTGTCTTGAAACAAAGTCGTTATATCAACAATATATAGCGGAATATAATAACAATTAACAAGTATATTGTTTCAAATTGTTCAATCTTGTAAATAATTTTCAAGTTATCATTTGTTGTGTGGTTTGATATCTTTATATTACGCATTAGGTCATAAATGTCCAGGCAGTTCATCCAAAAGTGAAAGAACGATAGAATTCTAATATCCTATTATCCTGTTGTAAAGAAGATGAAATTTTTTTGTTTTTAAACAAAATCACAATTTTCTACGATCTTAACAATTTATAACTAAAAATCAGTTGTTGAAAATAGTATTTTTAGAAGTTATAATACTAGTAGCATAAACAGTTGTGTGGTACCATCAAGTTTCAGAAGAATGAATTGTGATTACGCGCACCAAAGATGGAAACTCTCTAGAGTCTTATTAAGCACACCAATATTAAAGGAAGTAGGAGACCGGAGGGATAAAAGGTGTTGGGAGAGTGACCTTCGTACAACCATACAACAAATTGATTTCCTTTACATAACAACTTAAAATTTTCCAAGATTTTTTTATAAATAATGCTACCAACATTGACATTTTGTACTAAAATATTAAACCGAACGACGTGTCACCTGAGTCAGACGAGCCATATGTTAAGTAATATCTCGTGAATGAACGGTTGTTCATCAAATATGGACGGTCGTCCATTTTTATTAGACGGTTGTTCGTTTGAAATAGACTCCCATCCATATTATATGGACGAGAGTCCATTTACTATGAATGGGAATCCACCTATAACGACGTCCGTCCATGGTTTAAATTAAAAAAAAATTGATAACAAAATCATGGACACCCATCCATATATTATGGACGGGCGTCCCTATCTATTGTTTCGATTAAAAACAAAAGTAATCTAATTCATCTTGCCAAAGTCTATGAACCTTCATGGCACCTGTTTCTTTAATTTATTTTTTATTGCAGATGGTGAACCCCTTGACTACATTGATGTATGCATGACACCTATTTCTTTACTTTATTTTTTATTGCAGATGGCAGACCCTTTGATTGCATTGATGTATGCAGTTCAAGTGATGAACTTCTATTTACTTTGTGTTTGTATTTGAAAGTAAATAGAAATAGGAGTTTAGAAGAAGAAAATAGAAGGAACATTGCAGGAAAGAGGAGATTCTGTTGTAGAGTAGAGTCCTTATTTGATGGACGGAAATGGGCGGGCGTCCATCTAAGAGGGACGCCTATCCATTGCTTTTGTTTTTAATTTTTTTTTTTAATTTAAACAATGGATGGGCGTCCATCTAATAGGGACGCTCATCCATAAATCTCTCTCTCTCCAAACAAAATCTGACACTAGAACATTCAGTCATCCACAATCCACATTATTACACCATTATAGGCGAGCAAGAGCAGCTTTGCGTCATTCTCATCTCCACATCCAGTCATTCTCTGTAGTCTCTTCGTCACATTAGTTCATTGTTCTTTGTTCTCTCCTCCAGTAGAAAGAGCAACTTTGTCGTTCTTCCTTCTCACCTTCGGCAGTAGCTTCGTCTTTCTTTGTTCTCACCTCAGCAAGACAGCAACAGCTTCGTCACTCTTCTTCTTCGCCAGATTCATCACTCTTCTTCTTCAGATTAGTCAAGCTTTCCAACAAGTATTTGTTTAAGGGAAAAAAAAAATTTATAAATTCAAGGGAAAACCAGTTTAAAATCAAGTTAACTGCAATTACTTTACCAACTTGATTAACCGGTTTTTCGGTTAATCAAAACCTGCTTTCCTAAACTGATTCAGTTTCGGTTCGAGAAAATTCCCTAACCGAAAAACTGGTTCGGTTGAAATAAAACGGTTAACCGGTTTTGTACACCCTTAGTCACAGATAGATTTCGGAAGTCTCACATGCTTCTATTTTTGGAATTTCTTTTTCAAATTCCCATCTTTTAGAAGAATGAACTGTGAATAAACATACCAAAGATGAAAACTCTCTAGAGTCTTTTATTAAAGGAAGTAGGATGGAGACCGCAAAGATAAAAGGTGTTGAGAGAGTGACCTTCATACAATCATACAACAATTAGACAACAAATTGATTTCCTTTACATAACAACTTAAAATTTTCCAAGATTTTTCTATTTCCTTTCCCATATTAGTAATGTAATTTTAATTATACTAAAAAAAGAGTCAATTTATTTAATGCCTTAACTTTCAATATCTATTAGATGAGTATGAAAAATGAATATATTTTAGAAAATAGGAAAATAGACACGACCAAAATATATATGGTTGAAATCTTTGTTTCCATTGTTGTAATAGTTTCCTGATGTTTGGTTGTTCAATGAAGAAGACTAAAAGAACAAGTTAAGAATCTCAAGAAATTCATCTGGCATTTTATTAAAATAAAAATATATGATTTGAAGCTAAGAATATTAACTGTTGGGTGAAATGCTCCAAAACCATAAGGAACCCACAGACCCACTAAAAGCATTGCTTTATCTTTAATATTGATTTTCTTTTGAGAGAAGAAATGAATAGTAATTAATCAGCATCAACTGTCTGAAACTTGAGGAGAGGGAAAAGAGCAACTTCATTCGATGCGCTTAGACTTTAGAGGCATCTTAGTGTCCTTTATTGTCTGCAAAAGTTATTCGAGTAGTGACTTTTCCTTTCTAACAAAATACTTATAATTCAATCTTGAAGTTCTTTTCCTATCCTCTTTAATTTATATTGTTTTATGTCTTTTTTTAACTTCATTCTCTCTTTATTCTTTACCATTCTGTTTGCATCACAAAATGATTTGATTTGATCTGAAATTGGTGATTTAATTTATATTTTTCTTCCAACAAAAATGAAAGGTTAGTATCGCGGCCTAAAATAAGATAATTTTGTTAATGTTTATTCTGAAGTTGAATATATAAATGAAATTGCTGTTTTTATATATTAATATATTTATGTTAAACAGCTGCACAGCATATGAGCTGTCTGTAACGTTGAAGCTTTTCCAGCAAGAGTAAAGAAAAAGATAGAGCATTGGTGGACCTAGCTTCAATCATTTAATTGTTCATGATAGCAATGTTTTAAAACCCAGTCGGCCCGGTCGATTTAACCGGTTCAATCAGGACCCAAAAGCTTCAACGGGCCGGGTTTATATTTTTTCTATTCATCCAAAACCCTAAGATTTAGGAGGATGATTGGAGGACAATTGATGGCCGGATGTTGGTGCTTTTGAAGAGAAAGTGACGGTGAATGCAATAATGGTGACAGAGTTGATTTCCGGTGAGTAAATCGACCGAAAATCGAACAAAACTGGCAACAGCTTTTGCCAGTGATTGGTGAGGCTAATTGGAGTGGGGTAAGGTGGGTTTTAGTCGGGAGGAAGAGGGGAGTCATTTCTGGGTGATGGGGAGGGTTGTCGACGCCAGCATCAATGAGATCTGGCTTGGAATGCCGACGCTAACGTTGGTGAGATCTAGTCAAAATCGAACATATTTCGGCCAGATCTTGGGTTTATTTTAAGGGGAATGGGCTCAAGAGACGATTGGGGTTGCATCTGGGGTGTCGTCGCCGCTAACTAGTCGTCGGTTGATTTGTATTTAGGGTATGTTTGCTAAATTTTAAACCTATAAGGACTTAAATTAGGGGTGTATTTGCTGAATTTTAAAAGTTTTTATCAACTAGACTTGACAACTTTGCCCCCGGGTTAGGTTTTAAAACATTGCATGATAGTGCGTTGTTGCTTCCAATGTTTTGTCTTTTCGGCTTACTTAAGAAGACTTCAACTTTTGATATTGAGCGATACTACATTTGTAAAGTCTTTATACGAAGATACATATACAAAGTGATATGTCATATCATGATTGGACAACGAATTTGACTTTAGTTAAACTTTACAAATTTACTCTCTCATAACACATCACTTTGTACACACATCTTTGTATGAAGACTTTATAAGTGTAGTATTATTTTTTGATATTTACCAAATCTTTCTTCTTGTTCTTCTTCGTCAAAAAATAAAAGAAAGAAACAGTTCAATCAATTAATATTTGATTTATCGTATCTACCTTTTGGTTTTTGTTCTTCTAAATCTCTCCTCTCTCTCTTTTTCTCTCCAAACAAAATCCGATACCAGATCATTCGTTTATTTGCTTGAAAATTGAAATTACTTCATATCTTGTAATCTGTTTCTATATCCACTGTTTGAATTTATACTCCTTGAAAGAAACACTTCGCTTTGTGATCTCGTTGCGTCACTATTTTTTTTCCTGTTTTGGCTCCCTTGTTGTCCTTTAGTTTTCTCTGTTTTGATTTAGCCTTATTGTTTGTTCTGAAAATGGCCGAAATAGTCGCTACTGTCGCGGGTGTTGTGAGTGCTGTTATCGATGTTGGCAAGTGCTTTGGGCGTCCATTTATGTACTTGTACAGCTACAAGACCAACTTTAGCAAACTCCAGAAAGATGTTGGGAGGCTCAAGGATGCAAGAGATGAAGTTAAGCTTAAGGTTGATGCTGCTGAAAACAATGTGGAAAAGATCAAACAGAGTGTTAAGGATTGGCAGAAGGAAGCGGATTCCATCATTGATGAAGCAGGGAAGTTGATTGGAGAGAAAGCAAACAACAAATGCTTCAACTTGATCACCTGTTACAAAAATAGCAGGAAAGCATCGAAAAAGGCGAAGGTTTTAACTGAACTCCTGCAGGAAAAAGAAACACTCGGTGAAGTTTCCCTTCCTGTCAGTACTTATGAAAACATACGCCTTACTAACAAAGACTACGAGGAATTTGAATCCAGAATGTCAACTTTGAAAGATATATTGAAGGCATTAGATGATGGTGAGGTGGGGATTATTGGGGTTTATGGGATGGGTGGTATTGGTAAGACCACGCTGGTGAAAGAAGTGGGTAAGCAAGCCAAGAAGCAGCAGCTATTTGACGAGGTGGTTTTCACAGAGGTATCTGAGAATCCAGACACTAACAAGATTCAAGATGAACTTGCAAACCAGTTAGGTCTGAAATTTGATCAGGGGGTTGATAGAGCAAGCAAGTTGTATGAAAGATTGAAGAAGGATAAGAAGATTCTTGTGATTTTAGATAATATATGGAAAAATCTAAGCTTGGAGACTGTCGGAATTCCATCTGGAGCTGATCGTGGGGGATGTAAATTGTTGATGACGGCAAGAGATGTTAACGTATTATCAAGAATGGATTCTGAAAGTAATTTTTCATTGGGTATTTTAAATGAAGAAGAAGCCTGGAGTCTGTTTCGGAAGATGGCAGGTAGTCAAAGTAGTCAAAGTTATAGCACATTATAGGGACCAAAATGTTACTAACAGGACCAGCAAATATTACTAAAAATAATTTCCTAATAATTCTAAAAGGATTTTAAATTACTCTACATAATGAAAAATAATACTTTTGCCCCTTTGACATGTAGTTTGGGTTCCTTTGCAGGTGATGTTGTTGATCAAAAAAGTAAGCTGAACTCTCTACCCAATGATGTCTGCAAGGAATGTAGAGGTTTGCCAATTGTCATTACTACCATAGCGCGAGCATTAAGGAACAAGAGACATCGAGCTGATTGGGACGATGCCTTGCGAGAACTAAGAAAGCCTTCCCCGTTAAATTTCACAGGATTGCTGGAAGAGGAATATTCAAAGATAGCGTTGAGTTACTATTATTTAAAAGGTGACGAGCTGAGGAAAATTTTTCTAATTGCTAGTCTAATGGTAAATAATTCTTCCATCTTAGACTTGTTGAAATATGTTATGGGTTTGGAGATACTTGAAGGAGTTAACCTTACAATGGAACAAGCACGAAATAGAGTAGATAAACTCGTCGGTGACCTCAAAGACTCGTGTTTGTTACTTGACAGTTCTACCAATGAACGATTTTCTATGCATGATATTGTTCGTATTGTTGCCTTAACAATTGCATGTAAAGAAGAACATGTATTTACGGAGGGAAATGATATTGGAAAGGAATGGACGAATAAAGATGAACTTAGAAAATGCACAAAAATCTCTTTGGCTAGTAGTAAAGTTATTAGTGAGCAATGGCCTGAAGGTTTAGATTGTCCAGTACTGGAATTTTTCTATATGAATATGATGGGTTCTTCTTTCAAAATCCCTGAAAATTTTTTTACGGGTCTACCAAAGTCGAAAGTTTTAAATTTATCTGGGTTATCATTATTGCCCTCATCACTTGGTCTCCTAACAAACCTTCAAACATTGAGTTTGGACAACAGCAACATTCAAGACGTTGTTGTTATTGGAGAGTTGAAGAGACTAAAAATCCTTAGCTTGAGATATTCTACTATCGAGCAATTGCCCGAAGAAATAGGTAAATTGACTCAGCTAAGGTTGTTAGATTTGAGCAACTGTTGGGCATTAAAAATTATTGCTCCAAATGTGATATCAAGTTTGAGTCTATTGGAAGAACTGTATATGAGTGGATGCAATGTTTTATGGCAGGTTGAAGGACTCAGTGTTGAAAGAAGAAATGCTAGTCTTGATGAGTTGAAACATTTGCCTCACCTCACCACTTTAGAAATAGATATTAGAGATGACAAGATTTTGCCAAAAGGCTTGTTCTCCACAAATCTTGAAAGGTATAAAATATCGATAGGACCTGAGTGGTCTAGATATAATCGGCCATACATACGTGGTGATCATGGTCGTTCAATGAGAATTGACAGCTTTATGTTGAATGAGCGTGAGACTTTGAGAACGTTAAGACTAAAGCTCAATTCTTTCATTTGGACAGATGAATTGCAGCGCTTCAAGAATGTTGAATTCTTATGCTTAGACAGACTAAACGGTATCAAGGATGATCTTTATGAATTAGACAAGGAGGGTTTTTCACAACTAAAACATCTCCATGTCCATAATAATCCTAACCTTTTGCACATAGTTGATTCTACAAAGTGCATAATATCTGCTGATTCTTTCCCTGCCTTCCCTATCTTGGAGTCACTGATTCTTTTTAATTTGATGAAGTTGGAGAAGATATGTTATGGTGAACCCACAACAAAGTCTTTCTACAACTTAAAATTCATTGAAGTGAAAAGTTGTGCTAAATTGGAAAATATCTTTTCATTCTCCAATGCTAGCAGAAGCCTTCCTAAACTTCAAAGAATTAAGGTGAAAGATTGCCAGAATATGAAAGAGATTTTTGCTGTTGAAAGAGAATACAATGTGAACAACAATGAAGAAATTGATCATGAGATCAAGTTCAGCCAACTACGATTCCTGACTCTTGATTCTCTTAAAAGCCTTGCAAGTTTCTACTCAGGACTAAAGACTCCTCCAACATTGCAAACAAGACAGAAGGAATTGACAATCAATTTGCGGTCCAATAATACACTCATGCCACTTTTTAGCGAAAAGGTTTGTTTGACCATAACAATGTGTTCATGTATCATGTTTTATATCTTTTCTTAATGCTGCTTCTCTTTGTTAACATGTATAAGAAAACAAGTTCCTCATTGAAAAGAAGTCAGAGAGAGAGAGAGAGAAAGTCTCTTCTACTAACTTAAAATAACATAAGTAAACTGCATCTATATATATATAACTGTGTTATAGTTATCTTTCAGCATCAATTAATCTAGTCATTCAAATTTATAGTTAAATCTCATTCCTAGATCATTGTTTTGAATGTTTAGTTTAAAGCTAATTTGAATATACAATTTATGTGCTTGTATAGTACGTAATTTTATCAAATGGACTACATTTCATGCCTGATTCTAGTTTCTAGCTATTGTTTTGGTATGCTAAAGTTTGTGTATTGATGAGTACGTTAAATATATACATATGCTAAGAGAGGGAGATAGATCCTCAATAATCCTTAATAATTTTCTGTGATTAAAACTATTCAGAGACAAAAGAGAGATTTTTAACATTAATGGCATGTCTTACATATAAAAATGAGAATTAATTATTGCTTTATTACTTCATATATGAGTGCAGGTTATTTTCCCGAACTTGGAGGCTTTAGAACTGAAAGCAATCAATTCTCAAATGATATGGGACAGTCAACTTCCGCCAATGTCCGATTGCTATCACAATTTGACACGCTTGATCATCAGGGACATTGGAAAACTGAAATATATATTTCCATCATCTATGGTTAAAAACTTTAAGCAGCTCCAATACCTTGAGATAAGCAATTGTGGCGAATTAAAGGAGATCATTGCCAAAGAAGGAGTAGAAGCATCTCCTGCATTTATCTTTCCACGGGTAGAATTCCTTGAACTTGGAAACTTGCCAGAACTTACAACTTTTTACCCTGGAATGCACACTTCAGAATGGCCCAAGTTAAAGAAGTTGCAGGTGTATAGTTGTGACAAACTACACATATTCACTTCACAATATAAGGTATGGGTCTTTCTTTCTTTAATATTAGAAATAAAAAAGTTATTGCAAAGGACAATAGGTAACCTCTTCAACTTACACGTGTTTAATTCCAATTTAAAACATCTTGTCTAAATTTACATATGAATTACATCTATTGCTATCAGGCAATCAATTAACTCTCTATCTGATGCAAATGTTCCATAATTATAAGTTTGTCTTACAAGAATGCTTTTCTTTAATATTAGAAATAAAAAAGTTCGTGTTATAGTTTCTTTACTTCAACAAAGAGACAGATGAAAGCAAATATTGGAAATGAGAAACAATCAATTACCTACCCTGCGTTTTCCAAAAAGCCACTGTTCGTTCAAGCTTCACGATTTTAGTCAACCTCCCACCAAGTTACCCCCATTTCACAGATGGTGTTAATAAATATGATTCCAGCAAGCTTTTTTTTTTTTTTTTTCTTATCTTTTTTATAGTTTTTAGAATTTCTTTATTTTTAATTTATACTTGCAAAATAGTTTTTGAATTTCCAGATTTTTTTTAAGTTTTCAGATTCTAGTTTCTTTGTTAATTAATTTTTCAACATTTCAAATTTTTAGATTTCTAATTCTCTCTAACTTTTATAAACTTTTTAGATTTTCTTTTAATGTTTAAGATTTTCCTTTTTTTGTAGATTTTTTTTTTAATTTTCACAGTATTTATTTAATTTTACGTATTTTTTAGCCTTCTTGATAGTTCTTTAAAGTCAAAGGGCAAATATGGTATTTCATATTTGTAAGAAATTCATATTTTTTATATTAAGGGTGACAAATGTAAATTTGATAAAGTTAGGGTGTAAAAATGTTATTCAGCAAGCCCGAAAAGGGACAAAAAAAGGGCCTAATGGACTCTTACTTCGTTCTTAGCTCAACAGTTAATAGACCAGTTAATGTCATCTCTAATTTGGGGGTAACTTGATGGATTTCTAGAAAGTTTGGGGAAAGTTGATTAAAATTGTGAAGCTTGATCGAAAAGTTGGGGGGTTTTTTGGAAATGGTAGGGTGGTTAATTGATTTTTTCTCATTTGTAAAATAAATTTAGCAGGAATAATGTCGCACCGTCCAAGAAAATTAAAATATATTTGATAAAAATTTTTAAAATTCTTTTTGAGACTGAATAAATTAATTTTTTCTAAAATATAAATAATAATTCTATAAATAAAAATAAGTGTAAGTGTATGCAATATTTCCTGAGTGAAATTAACAATCTCTTCTAGTACGAGTAGAAGAAATACGTGTTTGTTGTGAAAATCAATATGCATGATAAAAACTAATGGCAGATATGTAAATAAAGGAAAAAACAATTGTCTTGTTTGTTGAGTGAATTGGAATTTGGAACGCAGATTTTGGAGAAAACATACTCTTATAAGTTGAAGAGGCTAGCCTGTCGCTCAAATTAATAAAAGATGGAATGCATATATTTATGAGAAACAATTGTTACTTCTTTTACTTAATCAGTTGAGAATATATTGAAACAATTAACTTTGGATGCAGGTTGTTTTTCCAAATTTGGAGGATTTAGAACTGCAAGCAATCAATTCTCAAATGATATGGGACAGTCAACTTCCGCCAATGTCTGATTGCTATCACAATTTGACACGCTTGATCATTAGTAACATTGGAAAACTGAAATATGTATTTCCATCTTCTATGGTTAAAAGCTTTAAGCAGCTCCGACACATTGAGATAAGGTCTTGTAAGGAGTTGAAGGAGATTATTGCCAAAGAAGGAGCAGAAGCACTTCCCACATTTATCTTTCCACGGGTGGAATTCGTTGAAATTGGAAACTTGCCAGAACTTACAACTTTTTACCCTGGAATGCACACTTCAGAATGGCCCAAGTTAAAGAAGTTGCAGGTGTATAGGTGTGACAAACTACACATATTCACTTCACAATATAAGGTATGGGTCTTTCTTTCTTTAATATTAGAAATAAAAAAGTTATTGCAAAGGACAATAGGTAACCTCTTCAACTTACACGTGTTTAATTCCAATTTAAAACATCTTGTATAAATTTACACATGAATTACATCTACTGTTATCAGGTAATCAATTAACTCTCTATCTGATGCAAATGTGTTCTATAATTATAAGTTTGTCTTACAAGAATGCTTTTCTTTACAAATTATTACTTCTCAGGTTAATTTTATTTTTCCATATTTTAGATGATTGAATTAAAGATGAGCATATATGTGAGCCATGGCTCGTGTCATAGTTTCTTTACTTCAACAAAGAGATAGATGAAAGCAAATATTTGAAAATGAGGAACAATTAATTACCCACCCTACGTATTATAAAAAGCCACTTTTCATTCTAGCTTCGCCACTTTAGTCAACCTGCCCCCATACTTTTCGTGAATCCATCAAGTTACCCCCATTTCATAGATGGTGTTAATAAATAAGTTAATTCTTGTGTTAAGAAGGAAGAAAAGGCCCACTATGCCTTTTTCGTCCTTTTATTAGTTTATAGGTTGGATGAATACCACTTTACCACCTAACTTTACACCCTTGGTTTCGAAAACACACAACATTACACCCATATTAAATCCCCAAAATTAAAAAAAAACAAAATAACTTATGAAATATGAAAAATGAAAGAAAAAATATAATTTTTGGAAAATAAAAATAGAAAATCTACAAATTTCAGAGATAAATTATAAAAGTTGAAAATTAAAAAAAAATTGAGATTAAATAATCTGAATATAATAATTTCCAAAAAATAGAAAGAAAAAAAAGAAAAAAGAAAAATTTGGAAAAAATATAAGAACTTCCGAAAATTAAAAAAATGTAAAGTTTTGTAAAAAATAATTAAAAAAAAATGGTCGGAATCGCACCTGGCCTAGTGCTATTCCGGCCAAATTACACCTACCCAAATGTGATTCGGCCTAGATCGCACCAAGTCAGATGCAATCTGGCTTGAATCTCACTTGGCCTAGTGTGATTCAAGACAATCACATATGGCCAAGGTGTCCATCCAGCAAGCCTTTTTTTTTTTTTTTTATATAGGTTTTATAATTTCTTTATTTTTAATTTGTACTTGCAAAATAGTTTTTGAATTTCCAGTTTTTTTTTTTAAGTTTTCAGATTTTAGTTTCTTTGTTAATTAATTTTTTTTAATTTTTTAATTTTTCAATATTTCAAATTTTTAGTTTTCTAATTCTCTCTAGCTTTTATAAACTTTTTAGATTTTCTTTTCTTTCTAGATTTTTTTTTTTTTATTTTCACAATATTTATTTAATCTTACGGACTTTTTAGCCGCCTTTATAATTTTTTTAAAGTCAAAGGCAAATATGGTATTTCTTATGTGGTATTTCATATTTGTAAGAAATTCATATTTTTTATATCTGGGTTGACAAATATAAATTTGATAAAGTTAGGGTGTAAAAATGTCATTCAGCAAGCCAGAAAAGGGACAAAAGAAGGGCGTAATGGACTCTTACTTCATTCTTAACTCAACAGTTAATAGATCAGTTAATGTCATCTCTAATTTGGGGGTAACTTGATGGATTTCTGGAAATTGTGAAGCTTGATCGAAAAGTTGGGGGGTTTTTTGGAAATGGTAGGGTGGTTAATTGATTTTTTCTCATTTGTAAAATAAATTTAGCAGGAATAATGTCGCACCGTCCAAGAAAATTAAAATATATTTGATAAAAATTTTTAAAATTCTTTTTGAGACTGAATAAATTAATTTTTTCTAAAATATAAATAATAATTCTATAAATAAAAATAAGTGTAAGTGTATGCAATATTTCCTGAGTGAAATTAACAATCTCTTCTAGTACGAGTAGAAGAAATACGTGTTTGTTGTGAAAATCAATATGCATGATAAAAACTAATGGCAGATATGTAAATAAAGGAAAAAACAATTGTCTTGTTTGTTGAGTGAATTGGAATTTGGAACGCAGATTTTGGAGAAAACATACTCTTATAAGTTGAAGAGGCTAGCCTGTCGCTCAAATTAATAAAAGATGGAATGCATATATTTATGAGAAACAATTGTTACTTCTTTTACTTAATCAGTTGAGAATATATTGAAACAATTAACTTTGGATGCAGTTGTTTTTCCAAATTTGGAGGATTTAGAACTGCAAGCAATCAATTCTCAAATGATATGGGACAGTCAACTTCCGCCAATGTCTGATTGCTATCACAATTTGACACGCTTGATCATTAGTAACATTGGAAAACTGAAATATGTATTTCCATCTTCTATGGTTAAAAGCTTTAAGCAGCTCCGACACATTGAGATAAGGTCTTGTAAGGAGTTGAAGGAGATTATTGCCAAAGAAGGAGCAGAAGCACTTCCCACATTTATCTTTCCACGGGTGGAATTCGTTGAAATTGGAAACTTGCCAGAACTTACAACTTTTTACCCTGGAATGCACACTTCAGAATGGCCCAAGTTAAAGAAGTTGCAGGTGTATAGGTGTGACAAACTACACATATTCACTTCACAATATAAGGTATGGGTCTTTCTTTCTTTAATATTAGAAATAAAAAAGTTATTGCAAAGGACAATAGGTAACCTCTTCAACTTACACGTGTTTAATTCCAATTTAAAACATCTTGTATAAATTTACACATGAATTACATCTACTGTTATCAGGTAATCAATTAACTCTCTATCTGATGCAAATGTGTTCTATAATTATAAGTTTGTCTTACAAGAATGCTTTTCTTTACAAATTATTACTTCTCAGGTTAATTTTATTTTTCCATATTTTAGATGATTGAATTAAAGATGAGCATATATGTGAGCCATGGCTCGTGTCATAGTTTCTTTACTTCAACAAAGAGATAGATGAAAGCAAATATTTGAAAATGAGGAACAATTAATTACCCACCCTACGTATTATAAAAAGCCACTTTTTCATTCTAGCTTCGCCACTTTAGTCAACCTGCCCCCATACTTTTCGTGAATCCATCAAGTTACCCCCATTTCATAGATGGTGTTAATAAATAAGTTAATTCTTGTGTTAAGAAGGAAGAAAAGGCCCACTATGCCTTTTTCGTCCTTTTATTAGTTTATAGGTTGGATGAATACCACTTTACCACCTAACTTTACACCCTTGGTTTCGAAAACACACAACATTACACCCATATTAAATCCCCAAAATTAAAAAAAAACAAAATAACTTATGAAATATGAAAAATGAAAGAAAAAATATAATTTTTGGAAAATAAAAATAGAAAATCTACAAATTTCAGAGATAAATTATAAAAGTTGAAAATTAAAAAAAAATTGAGATTAAATAATCTGAATATAATAATTTCCAAAAAATAGAAAAAAGAAAAAAGAAAAAAGAAAAATTTGGAAAAAATATAAGAACTTCCGAAAATTAAAAAAATGTAAAGTTTTGTAAAAAATAATTAAAAAAAAATGGTCGGAATCGCACCTGGCCTAGTGCTATTCCGGCCAAATTACACCTACCCAAATGTGATTCGGCCTAGATCGCACCAAGTCAGATGCAATCTGGCTTGAATCTCACTTGGCCTAGTGTGATTCAAGACAATCACATATGGCCAAGGTGTCCATCCAGCAAGCCTTTTTTTTTTTTTTTTTTATATAGGTTTTATAATTTCTTTATTTTTAATTTGTACTTGCAAAATAGTTTTTGAATTTCCAGTTTTTTTTTTTAAGTTTTCAGATTTTAGTTTCTTTGTTAATTAATTTTTTTTAATTTTTTAATTTTTCAATATTTCAAATTTTTAGTTTTCTAATTCTCTCTAGCTTTTATAAACTTTTTAGATTTTCTTTTCTTTCTAGATTTTTTTTTTTTTATTTTCACAATATTTATTTAATCTTACGGACTTTTTAGCCGCCTTTATAATTTTTTTAAAGTCAAAGGCAAATATGGTATTTCTTATGTGGTATTTCATATTTGTAAGAAATTCATATTTTTTATATCTGGGTTGACAAATATAAATTTGATAAAGTTAGGGTGTAAAAATGTCATTCAAAGAAGCCGAAAAGGGACAAAAGAAGGGCGTAATGGACTCTTACTTCATTCTTAACTCAACAGTTAATAGATCAGTTAATGTCATCTCTAATTTGGGGGTAACTTGATGGATTTCTGGAAATTGTGAAGCTTGATCGAAAAGTTGGGGGGTTTTTTGGAAATGGTAGGGTGGTTAATTGATTTTTTCTCATTTGTAAAATAAATTTAGCAGGAATAATGTTGCACCGTCCAAGAAAATTAAAATCTATGTGATAAAATTTTTTAAAGTTCTTTTTGAGATTGAATAAATTATTTTTTTCTAAAATATAAATAATAATTCTATAAATAAAAATAAGTGTAAGTGTATGCAAATATTGTCTGAGTGAAATTAACAATCTCTTCTAGTACGAGTAGAAGAAATACGTGTTTGTTGTGAAAATCAATATGCATGACAAAAACTAATGGCAGATATGTAAATAAAGGAAAAACAATTGTCTTGTTTGTTGAGTGAATTGGAATTTGGAACGCAGATTTTGGAGAAAACATACTCTTATAAGTTGAAGAGGCTAGCCTGTCGCTCAAATTAATAAAAGATGGAATCCATATATTTATGAGAAACAATTGTTACTTCTTTTACTTAATCAGTTGAGAATATATTGAAACAATTAACTTTGGATGCAGGTTGTTTTTCCAAATTTGGAGGATTTAGAACTGCAAGCAATCAATTCTCAAATGATATGGGACAGTCAACTTCCGCCAATGTCTGATTGCTATCACAATTTGACACGCTTGATCATTAGTAACATTGGAAAACTGAAATATGTATTTCCATCTTCTATGGTTAAAAGCTTTAAGCAGCTCCGACACATTGAGATAAGGTCTTGTAAGGAGTTGAAGGAGATTATTGCCAAAGAAGGAGCAGAAGCACTTCCCACATTTATCTTTCCACGGGTGGAATTCGTTGAAATTGGAAACTTGCGAACTTACAACTTTTTACCCTGGAATGCACACTTCAGAATGGCCCAAGTTAAAGAAGTTGCAGGTGTATAGGTGTGACAAACTACACATATTCACTTCACAATATAAGGTATGGGTCTTTCTTTCTTTAATATTAGAAATAAAAAAGTTATTGCAAAGGACAATAGGTAACCTCTTCAACTTACACGTGTTTAATTCCAATTTAAAACATCTTGTATAAATTTACACATGAATTACATCTACTGTTATCAGGTAATCAATTAACTCTCTATCTGATGCAAATGTGTTCTATAATTATAAGTTTGTCTTACAAGAATGCTTTTCTTTACAAATTATTACTTCTCAGGTTAATTTTATTTTTCCATATTTTAGATGATTGAATTAAAGATGAGCATATATGTGAGCCATGGCTCGTGTCATAGTTTCTTTACTTCAACAAAGAGATAGATGAAAGCAAATATTTGAAAATGAGGAACAATTAATTACCCACCCTACGTATTATAAAAAGCCACTTTTCATTCTAGCTTCGCCACTTTAGTCAACCTGCCCCCATACTTTTCGTGAATCCATCAAGTTACCCCCATTTCATAGATGGTGTTAATAAATAAGTTAATTCTTGTGTTAAGAAGGAAGAAAAGGCCCACTATGCCTTTTTCGTCCTTTTATTAGTTTATAGGTTGGATGAATACCACTTTACCACCTAACTTTACACCCTTGGTTTCGAAAACACACAACATTACACCCATATTAAATCCCCAAAATTAAAAAAAAACAAAATAACTTATGAAATATGAAAAATGAAAGAAAAAATATAATTTTTGGAAAATAAAAATAGAAAATCTACAAATTTCAGAGATAAATTATAAAAGTTGAAAATTAAAAAAAAAATTGAGATTAAATAATCTGAATATAATAATTTCCAAAAAATAGAAAAAAGAAAGAAAAAAAGAAAAAATTTGGAAAAAATATAAGAACTTCCGAAAATTAAAAAAATGTAAAGTTTTGTAAAAAATAATTAAAAAAAAATGGTCGGAATCGCACCTGGCCTAGTGCTATTCCGACCAAATTACACCTACCCAAATGTGATTCGGCCTAGATCGCACCAAGTCAGATGCAATCTGGCTTGAATCTCACTTGGCCTAGTGTGATTCAAGACAATCACATATGGCCAAGGTGTCCATCCAGCAAGCCTTTTTTTTTTTTTTTTTATATAGGTTTTATAATTTCTTTATTTTTAATTTGTACTTGCAAAATAGTTTTTGAATTTCCAGTTTTTTTTTTTAAGTTTTCAGATTTTAGTTTCTTTGTTAATTAATTTTTTTTAATTTTTTAATTTTTCAATATTTCAAATTTTTAGTTTTCTAATTCTCTCTAGCTTTTATAAACTTTTTAGATTTTCTTTTCTTTCTAGATTTTTTTTTTTTTATTTTCACAATATTTATTTAATCTTACGGACTTTTTAGCCGCCTTTATAATTTTTTTAAAGTCAAAGGCAAATATGGTATTTCTTATGTGGTATTTCATATTTGTAAGAAATTCATATTTTTTATATCTGGGTTGACAAATATAAATTTGATAAAGTTAGGGTGTAAAAATGTCATTCAGCAAGCCAGAAAAGGGACAAAAGAAGGGCGTAATGGACTCTTACTTCATTCTTAACTCAACAGTTAATAGATCAGTTAATGTCATCTCTAATTTGGGGGTAACTTGATGGATTTCTGGAAATTGTGAAGCTTGACCGAAAAGTTGGCTTTTTTCGAAATGGTAGGGTGGGTAATTGATTTTTTCTCATTTGTAAAATAAATTTAGCAGGAATAATGTTGCACCGTCCAAGAAAATTAAAATCTATGTGACAAAATTTTTTAAAGTTCTTTTTGAGATTGAATAAATTATTTTTTTCTAAAATATAAATAATAATTCTATAAATAAAAATAAGTGTAAGTGTATGCAAATATTGTCTGAGTGAAATTAACAATCTCTTCTAGTACGAGTAGAAGAAATACGTGTTTGTTGTGAAAATCAATATGCATGACAAAAACTAATGGCAGATATGTAAATAAAGGAAAAACAATTGTCTTGTTTGTTGAGTGAATTGGAATTTGGAACGCAGATTTTGGAGAAAACATACTCTTATAAGTTGAAGAGGCTAGCCTGTCGCTCAAATTAATAAAAGATGGAATCCATATATTTATGAGAAACAATTGTTACTTCTTTTACTTAATCAGTTGAGAATATATTGAAACAATTAACTTTGGATGCAGGTTGTTTTTCCAAATTTGGAGGATTTAAAACTGCAAGCAATCAATTCTCAAATGATATGGGACAGTCAACTTCCGCCAATGTCTGATTGCTATCACAATTTGACACGCTTGATCATTAGTGACATTGGAAAACTGAAATATCTATTTCCATCTTCTATGGTTAAAAGCTTTAAGCAGCTCCAACACATTGAGATAAGGTCTTGTAAGGAGTTGAAGGAGATTGTTGCCAAAAAAGGAGTAGAAGCATCTCCTGCATTTATCTTTCCACGGGTAGAATTCCTTGAACTAGGAAACTTGCCAGAACTTACAACTTTTTACCCTGGAACACACACTTCAGAATGGCCCAAGTTAAAGAAGTTGCGGGTGTATAGGTGTGACAAACTACACATATTCACTTCACAATATAAGGTATGGGTCTTTCTTTCTTTAATATTAGAAATAAAAAAGTTATTGCAAGAGACAATAGGTAACCTCTTCAACTTACACGTGTTTAATTCCAATTTAAAACATCTTGTCTAAATTTACACATGAATTACATATACTGTTATCAGGTAATCAATTAACTTTCTATCTGATGCAAATGTGTTCTATAATTATAAGTTTGTCTTACAAGAATGCTTTTCTTTATAAATTATTACTTCTCAGGTTAATTTTATTTTTCCATATTTTAGATGATTGAATTAAAGATGAGCATATATGTGAGCCATGGTTCGTGTCATAGTTTCTTTACTTCAACAAAGAGATAGATGAAAGCAAATATTTGAAAATGAGGAACAATTAATTACCCACCCTACGTATTATAAAAAGCCACTTTTCATTCTAGCTTCACCATTTTAGTCAAACTTGCCCCCATACTTTTCGTGAATCCATCAAGTTACCCCCATTTCACAGATAGTGTTAATAAATAAGTTAATTCTTATGTCAAGAAGGCAGAAAAAGCCCACTATACCTTTTTTGTCCTTTTATTAGTTTATAGGTTGGATGAATACCACTTTACCACCTAACTTTACACCCTTGGTTTCGAAAACACACAACATTACACCCATATTAAATCCCAAAAATTAAAAAAAACAAAATAACTTATGAAAAATGAAAGAAAAAATATAATTTTTGGAAAATAAAAAAAACTGAAATTTGGAAAATAAATAAATCAAACTTCCAAAATAAAAATAGAAAATCTACAAATTTCAGAGATAAATTATAAAAGTTGAAAATTAAAAAAAAAATTGAGATTAAATAATCTGAATATAATAATTTCCAAAAAATAGAAAAAAAAAGAAAAAATATAAGAACTTCCGAAAATTAAAAAAGTGTAAAGTTTTGTAAAAAATAATTAAAAAAAATGGCCGGATTCGCACCTGCCTAGTGCTATTCCGGCCAAATTACACCTACCCAAGTGTGATTCGGCCTAGATCGCACCAAGTCAGATGCAATCTGGCTTGAATCGTTCAAGACGAATCACATATGGCCAAGGTGTCCATCCTGCAAGCTTTTTTTTTTTAATATAGTTTTTTAATTTCTTTATTTTTAATTTGTACTTGCAAAATAGTTTTTGAATTTCCAGTTTTTTTTTTAAGTTTTCAGATTTTTTTTAATTTTTTAATTTTTCAATATTTCAAATTTTTAGTTTTCTAATTCTCTCTAGCTTTTATAAACTTTTTAGATTTTCTTTTCTTTCTAGATTTTTTTTTTTTATTTTCACAATATTTATTTAATCTTACGGATTTTTTAGCCGCCTTTATAAATTTTTTAAAGTCAAAGGCAAATATGGTATTTCTTATGTGGTATTTCATATTTGTAAGAAATTCATATTTTTTATATCTGGGTTGACAAATTAAATTTGATAAAGTTAGGGTGTAAAAATGTTATTCAAACAAGCGAAAAGGGACAAAAGAAGGGCCTAATGGACTCTTACTTCATTCTTAACTCAACAATTAATAGATCAGTTAATGTCATCTCTAATTTGGGGGTAACTTGATGGATTTCTGGAAATTGTGAAGCTTGACCGACAAGTTGGCTTCTTTCGAAATGGTAGGGTGGGTAATTGATTTTTTCTCATTTGTAAAATAAATTTAGCAGGAATAATGTTGCACCGTCCAAGAAAATTAAAATCTATGTGATAAAATTTTTTAAAGTTCTTTTTGAGATTGAATAAATTAATTTTTTCTAAAATATAAATAATAATTCTATAAATAAAAATAAGTGTAAGTGTATGCAATATTGTCTGAGTGAAATTAACAATCTCTTCTAGTACGAGTAGAAGAAATACGTGTTTGTTGTGAAAATCAATATGCATGACAAAAACTAATGGCAGATATGTAAATAAAGGAAAAACAATTGTCTTGTTTGTTGAGTGAATTGGAATTTGGAACGCAGATTTTGGAGAAAACATACTCTTATAAGTTGAAGAGGCTAGCCTGTCGCTCAAATTAATAAAAGATGGAATCCATATATTTATGAGAAACAATTGTTACTTCTTTTACTTAATCAGTTGAGAATATATTGAAACAATTAACTTTGGATGCAGGTTGTTTTTCCAAATTTGGAACATGTTAATCTGAAAGCAATCAATTCTCAAATGATATGGGACAGTCAACTTCCGCCAATGTCTGATTGCTATCAACATTTGACACGCTTGATCATCGAGGACTTTGGAAAACTGAAATATGTATTTCCATCATCTATGGTTAAAAACTTTGAGCAGCTCCAACACCTTGAGATAAGCAATTGTGACGAACTAAAGGAGATTATTCCCAAAGAAGAAGGAGTAGAAGCACCTCCTACATTTATCTTTCCACGGGTAGAATTCCTTAAACTTGGAAACTTGCCAGAACTTACAATTTTTTACCCTGGAGCACACACTTCAAAATGGCCCAAGTTAAAGAAGTTGCGGGTGTATAGGTGTGACAAACTACACATATTCACTTCACAATATAAGGTATGGGTCTTTCTTTCTTTAATAGAAATAAAAATGTTAGTGCAAGAGACAATAGGTAACCTCTTCAACTTACACGTGTTTAATTCCAATTTAAAACATCTTGTCTAAATTTACATATGAATTACATCTACTGTTATCAGGCAATCAATTAACTCTCTATCTGATGCAAATGTGTTCCATAATTATAAGTTTGTCTTACAAGAATGCTTTTCTTTAATATTAGAAATAAAAAAGTTTGTGTTATAGTTTCTTTACTTCAACAAAGAGACAGATGAAAGCAAATATTGGAAATGAGAAACAATCAATTACCTACCCTGCGTTTTCCAAAAAGCCACTGTTCGTTCAAGCTTCACGATTTTAGTCAACCTCCCCCCAAGTTACCCCCATTTCACAGATGGTGTTAATAAATATGATTCCAGCAAGCTTTTTTTTTTTTTTCTTATCTTTTTTATAGTTTTTAGAATTTCTTTATTTTTAATTTATACTTGCAAAATAGTTTTTGAATTTCCAGATTTTTTTTAAGTTTTCAGATTTTAGTTTCTTTGTTAATTAATTTTTCAATATTTCAAATTTTTAGATTTCTAATTCTCTCTAACTTTTATAAACTTTTTAGATTTTCTTTTAATGTTTTAGATTTTCCTTTTTTTGTAGATTTTCTTTTTTAATTTTCACAGTATTTATTTAATTTTACGTATTTTTTAGCCTTCTTGGTAATTTCTTTAAAGTCAAAGGGCAAATATGGTATTTCATATTTGTAAGAAATTCATATTTTTTATATTAAGGGTGACAAATGTAAATTTGATAAAGTTAGGGTGTAAAAAGTTATTCAGCAAGCCCGAAAAGGGACAAAAAAAGGGCCTAATGGACTCTTACTTCGTTCTTAGCTCAACAGTTAATAGATCAGTTAATGTCATCTCTAATTTGGGGGTAACTTGATGGATTTCTGGAAACTTTGAAGCTTGACCGAAAAGTTGGCTTTTTTCGAAATGGTAGGGTGGGTAATTGATTTTTTCTCATTTGTAAAATAAATTTAGCAGGAATAATGTTGCACCGTCCAAGAAAATTAAAATCTATGTGATAAAATTTTTTAAAGTTCTTTTTGAGATTGAATAAATTAATTTTTTCTAAAATATAAATAATAATTCTATAAATAAAAATAAGTGTAAGTGTATGCAATATTGTCTGAGTGAAATTAACAATCTCTTCTAGTACGAGTAGAAGAAATACGTGTTTGTTGTGAAAATCAATATGCATGACAAAAACTAATGGCAGATATGTAAATAAAGGAAAAACAATTGTCTTGTTGGTTGAGTGAATTGGAATTTGGAACGCAGATTTTGGAGAAAACATACTCTTATAAGTTGAAGAGGCTAGCCTGTCGCTCAAATTAATAAAAGATGGAATCCATATATTTATGAGAAACAATTGTTACTTCTTTTACTTAATCAGTTGAGAATATATTGAAACAATTAACTTTGGATGCAGGTTGTTTTTCCAAATTTGGAACATGTTTATCTGGAAGCAATCAATTCTCAAATGATATGGGACAGTCAACTTCCGCCAATGTCTGATTGCTATCAACATTTGACACGCTTGATCATCGAGGACTTTGGAAAACTGAAATATGTATTTCCATCATCTATGGTTAAAAACTTTGAGCAGCTCCAACACCTTGAGATAAGCAATTGTGACGAACTAAAGGAGATTATTCCCAAAGAAGAAGGAGTAGAAGCACCTCCTACATTTATCTTTCCACGGGTAGAATTCCTTGAACTTGGAAACTTGCGAGAACTTACAACTTTTTACCCTGGAACACACACTTCAGAATGGCCCAAGTTAAAGAAGTTGCAGGTGTATAGTTGTGACAAACTACACATATTCACTTCACAATATAAGGTATGGGTCTTTCTTTCTTTAATATTAGAAATAAAAATGTTAGTGCAAGAGACAATAGGTAACCTCTTCAACTTACACGTGTTTAATTCCAATTTAAAACATCTTGTCTAAATTTACATATGAATTACATCTACTGTTATCAGGCAATCAATTAACTCTCTATCTGATGCAAATGTGTTCCATAATTATAAGTTTGTCTTACAAGAATGCTTTTCTTTACAAATTATTACTTCTCAGGTTAATTTTATTTTTCCATATTTTAGATGATTGAATTAAAGATGAGCATATATGTGAGCCATGGTTCGTGTCATAGTTTCTTTTCTTCAACAAAGAGATAGATGAAAGCAAATATTTGAAAATGAGGAACAATTAATTACCCACCCTACGTATTATAAAAAGCCACTTTTCATTCTAGCTTCACCATTTTAGTCAAACTTGCCCCCATACTTTTCGTGAATCCATCAAGTTACCCCCATTTCACAGATAGTGTTAATAAATAAGTTAATTCTTGTGTCAAGAAGGCAGAAAAAGCCCACTATACCTTTTTTGTCCTTTTATTAGTTTATAGGTTGGATGAATACCTAACTTTACACCCTTGGTTTCGAAAACACACAACATTACACCCATATTAAATCCCAAAAATTAAAAAAAACAAAATAACTTATGAAATATGAAAAATGAAAGAAAAAATATAATTTTTGGAAAATAAAAAAAACTGAAATTTGGAAAATAAATAAATCAAACTTCCAAAATAAAAATAGAAAATCTACAAATTTCAAAGATAAATTATAAAAGTGGAAAATTAAAAAAAAAAATTGAGATTAAATAATTTGAATATAATAATTTCCAAAAAATAGAAAAAAAAAAAGAAAAATTGGGAAAAAATATAAGAACTTCCGAAAATTAAAAAAATGTAAAGTTTTGTAAAAAAATAATTAAAAAAAATGGTCGGAATCGCACCTGGCCTAGTGCTATTCCGGCCAAATTGCACCTACCCAAGTGTGATTCGGCCTAGATCGCACCAAGTCAGATGCAATCTGGCTTGAATTGCACTTGGCCTAGTGTGATTCAAGACGAATCACATATGGCCAAGGTGTCCATCCTGCAAGTTTTTTTTTTTTTTTTTTTATATATATATAGTTTTTATAATTTCTTTATTTTTAATTTGTACTTGCAAAATAGTTTTTGAATTTCCAGTTTTTTTTTTTTAAGTTTTCAGATTTTAGTTTCTTTGTTAATTAATTTTTTTTAATTTTTTAATTTTTCAATATTTCAAATTTTTAGTTTTCTAATTCTCTCTAGCTTTTATAAACTTTTTAGATTTTCTTTTCTTTCTAGATTTTTTTTTTTTCACAATATTTATTTAATCTTACGGATTTTTTAGCTGCCTTTATAAATTTTTTAAAGTGGTATTTCTTATGTGGTATTTCATATTTGTAAGAAATTCATATTTTTTATATCTGGGTTGACAAATATAAATTTGATAAAGTTAGGTTGTAAAAATGTTATTCAGCAAGCCAGAAAAGGGACAAAAGAAGGGCCTAATGGACTCTTACTTCATTCTTAACTCAAGCTTAATAGATCGATTAATGTCATCTCTAATTTGGGGGTAACTTGATGGATTTCTGGAAATTGTGAAGCTTGACCGAAAAGTTGTCTTTTTTCGAAATGGTAGGGTGGGTAATTGATTTTTTCTCATTTGTAAAATAAATTTAGCAGGAATAATGTTGCACCGTCCAAGAAAATTAAAATCTATGTGATAAATTTTTTTAAAGTTCTTTTGGAGATTGAATAAATTATTTTTTTCTAAAATATAAATAATAATTCTATAAATAAAAATAAGTGTAAGTGTATGCAATATTGTCTGAGTGAAATTAACAATCTCTTATGGTACGAGTAGAAGAAATACGTGTTTGTTGTGAAAATCAATATGCATGACAAAAACTAATGGCAGATATGTAAATAAAGGAAAAACAATTGTCTTGTTTGTTGAGTGAATTGGAATTTGGAACGCAGATTTTGGAGAAAACATACTCTTATAAGTTGAAGAGGCTAGCCTGTCGCTCAAATTAATAAAAGATGGAATCCATATATTTATGAGAAACAATTGTTACTTCTTTTACTTAATCAGTTGAGAATATATTGAAACAATTAACTTTGGATGCAGGTTGTTTTTCCAAATTTGGAGGATTTAAAACTGCAAGCAATCAATTCTCAAATGATATGGGACAGTCAACTTCCGCCAATGTCTGATTACTATCACAATTTGACACGCTTGATCATTAGTGACATTGGAAAACTGAAATATCTATTTCCATATTCTATGGTTAAAAACTTTAAACAGCTCCAACACATTGAGATAAGGTCTTGTAAGGAGTTGAAGGAGATTGTTGCCAAAGAAGGAGCAGAAGCACTTACCACATTTATCTTTCCACGGGTAGAATTCCTTCAACTTGGAAACTTGCCAGAACTTACAACTTTTTACCCTGGAATGCACACTTCAGAATGGCCCAAGTTAAAGGAGTTGCAGGTGTATAGTTGTGACAAACTACAAATGTCCACTTCACAATGCAAGGTATGGGTCCTTCTTCTTCGTTTAATAATAAAAATTGAAAAGTAATGCAATTTGAAATCCACTTTGGTTTTTCCTTCTTTTAGATGCCTTTGTTAAAGATGAGCATTTGAGCAATGAATTAATGCTATAGTAAAATTAATAGTATTCATATAATGCATAGTCCCAAAAATTAAAATCTATTCAATGAAATATTTTTAAATCCATTTTGAAAATGAATAAAATTTTAAAGTGAAAAAAATAATTTTTTTATTCTCAAGATTTGCAAAATGACATAAATACATATTTGAAGTAATAATTATCGAACCTTATAACATTACTTACAATTTTAAAAAATAAAATAAAAAATTTCCGAAAATAAAGTCATGTATCTTAATTATAAAAAATAAATAAAATAACTTTGTTAAAACAGTAACTATTCACTTTTTTTTTTAATTTAAAAAATAATTCATTTTCCCAAAAAAAAAAAAAATTGAAGAAAATTTAATAAACTTTTTAAACAATAATTCCTTATGTGAAAATATTTTTTAGTGTACTCAATATTGTTTTAGTGTCTCATTGCTACAAACTACTAAGGTTCACTTAAGGATACAAGGTACAAGTCCATTATCTTTCTTTAATACTAAAATAAAACGGTCATTTATGCAGATTAAAACTTCTTGTTCTACGTTTTACAAATTTGTCATTTAGTGTTATAAGGTAAACTCATTTCTATCTTATGTACAGTTATGCGTTCCACCAATAAAAAGTTATTGTCTTACACCACTGCATTTATTTTTATATTAATTCTTTAGTTTCTCTTGAGAAAATACTGAAACAACAATCGATTTACTTTACTTTGAGGTGCAGATTGTTTTGCCCAATTTGATGGCCTGGGATTTGCATAGTACTCATTTTGAAATGATCTGGGACCACCTAATTCAGAATACGTCTTCTTGCTATCAAAATTTAACTCACTTAATCATAGCGAAGTTTGCAAAACGAAAATATGTATTTTCATCTTCTGTGATTAAAAGCTTTGAACGGCTGCAACACATTGAAATTAGCTCTTGCAAGGAATTAAAAGAGATAGTTACCAAAGAAGAAGGAGCAGAAGCAATTGCTACTTTTACCTTTCCCCACGTAACTTTTCTAAAGCTTAACGACTTACCAGAACTAAGAGGCTTATGCCTTGGACAGCACACTTCAGAATGGCCCATGCTAAAGGACCTACAGGTGTACAAGTGTGACAGATTACAATTGTTGACGTCAGATTATGAGGTATGATCCCTTTCTCTTCCTTCAATAATAAAAATAAAACTTATGCACATGTTTAACTTTTGTGTTAGTGTTTGAAGTCTACATTGATCATTTTAAAAGTTTTGGTTAGAATTTGTTTACCAGTTTGAAGTCTACTTGTAGAATTTAAAACCTCTTGTTTCACATTTGTTTACAAAATTTTCGTTTGGTGTTATCAGTTAAAAGTAAATTTCTGTATAATTCAAGATAATGAATTCCACACCAAATTAAATCTAATACTAATTATATAATGCATAGCCCAAGAAAATTAAAATATATATGATAACTTTTTTTTTTTTTTGAAAGTAAATAAGGAATAAATTAAAATAAATAAATTTTCATTTTCAATATTCACAAAACGATAGATATACATATTTAAAGTAATTATTATAAAACCTTATAATTTTCCTTACAATTTTAAAAATAAAAATAAAATTAAAATTATTCAAAAAAATAAATAAAGAGATATTATATATTATATTTATAAAAAGTATAAAATTATTTTCTTAAAACAGTGACGTCTCACACTTTTTTTTAAAGAAATGTAGAAAAAATAGTTCTTTACAATATGTTTACATGTATGTAATATTGGAAATGGCAGAAATATATATTTGAAGTAATAATTATAACACCTACTATTCCTTAAAATTTTAAGTCTCAAATTTAATTATTCAAAGAAATCATAATAAAAGTTTCATCTGTCTTAATTATAAAATTATAAAATAACTTTTTTATAAAATACTCACTGTTTACACTTTTTTTTTCTTTTTTGACTTCGGAAAATAAGCCATTTTTTCCCCCAAAAACGGTGAAAATGTTTGAATTTTATAAAGAAGAATAATTTTAAGTTTATGCAATATTGTTTAAGAGAGTTAAATTAACAAACTCTTTTTAACACATGTGAAAGTAACCTTGAGTTATCAGATCAAAGTTTTTTGTTGTGCAACTTGTCATGAAAGCCCAAGCCCAATCAGTAATGCCAGACTCTTGTAAATTAATTTATCTTTTATTTTTTTTCTTGGGTACAATTTGATTGAAATTTCAACTTGAATTTGACTTTGTTTGATTGATTTGTAGTTTAACGTCTCGGAGGAATTGCAATTGAGATCAGACAACATGATGACATGGCAGTGTCTATTTCCAGAACACTTCTCTTTCAAGGGTACAATTGAGATCAGAGGTGATAAATCAACAAATATTCGACTCGACATCCTTCAGAGATCCATTCATATAGAAAAGCTCATATTAAGTGAAAGTTTATGCAAAGAAATATTCTCATGTGGTGAGAAAGACAAACATGCAGGGACATTGATGCACATTAAAAGTTTAAAGTTGAGTGAGCTTTCTAAATTGAAGTGCATGTGGAAACAAGACTCCAAATTGGACGTTGTTCTTCACAATCTTGGAGTTCTAGAAGTAACTGATTGTGACAGATTGATTAGTTTGCTGCCATCCCATGCATCTTTCGCAAGCCTTACAGTTTTGAGAGTAGATTTGTGTTCGGGACTGACAAACTTATTTATACCCTCAACAGCCAAAAGCCTGGTGCAATTGATGGAAATGAAAATAGAAAACTGCCCATTGATAATTGAAATAATCTCTACCGAGGATGATGAAGATTTAAGAGTAGAAGATGAAATTGTTTTCAGCAAACTGAAGTTGTTGTCTCTTGAATATTTAAAAAGTCTCACATGTTTCTACTTTGGGTGTTACAATTTTGAATTCCCAGTTTTAGAAGAATTAATTGTGAATGAATGCCCCAATATGAAGACTTTCTCTGAAGCAGTCGTAAGTGCACCAAGTTTAAGGAAAGTAAAGTTTATTCAGGATAACAATGAAGAAGGGTGTTGGCAGGGTGACCTTAATACAACCATACAACATCTACACAAAAATAAGGTATGTGTTCAATTAACAATTTCTTTTCTCTAGATTTTTCTTTTCCCTTTATATTTCTTGAACTCTTCCTAATAACCAAGAACCCAAATATTATGTATAAAGAAATGCATAAAATATAGAAAGATAGAAGTTTTAACTTTTAAAAGGAAAATTTATTGAAAATAATGAATATTAAATTCTTAAAATAACAAATATTCAACGCATTACCATTAAAGGGATATCTTTTTAGGATGACTGACATATACACCCTTAGAGGTTTTGCTTGATAACATAATGGAATTATAGGGTCAAAGAAATAGAAATATCTGGAAGCACTCAGCAAAGTTAGTCCAAGGATACCATTTTAGGTTGTAGAGACAATATTAACCTTAAAAAATCTTTAAAATAATAGTTAAATATTGATTGAATCTGGGTTCCGTTAACATATTGAATTATGTATTTACAATAAAGGAATTAATTGAAACATAGTTGCATTAAAATAAATAAATAAATTATAGTTAATATTAATTAAAAGGAAATTATCAAGAAATTATCAATTTAGGTATGATGTTTTATTGAAATGCTAAAAAAAAAAAAAAAATACAAATTTCAAATCCTTTTAATTCATGCAAATTAATGGTTCAAGTTTATAGATGTAACAGAACTGAAAGTATCAGCTTTTCTCATCCATAACAAAAGAAGCACTTTAGCCCCTTCACGACAAAAGCTGACCCAGACCCACAACTCACAACTCGCTCTGCATGGCTCACCACTCACTTAGCACGACTCACCTCTCTCTACTTCATGAGCGCCACTTGCACCTTCACTAGATACGATTGGGATAACAAGCTTCTCACACGTGTCATCATCAAATTAAAGAATGATTTTCTATCGCAATCACAGCCATCATTGATGTGCGCCATTCTTGAGCATCCCAAAGTTATAGCTGCTAATAGCCTCTTAACAGTAAAACAAAGATAGGTAGATTTAAAAGAATAAATCAACAGAAAATCTTTGGCAAATCTAAGAGTTCTAAAGAGTATCTTGCTGCGGATTGATAAACTTATTCACACACTCAACTGCCAAAGCTTGATGCAATTGGAAGAGATGAAAATAGAGTATTGCTGGTGCTGGATGATGATAGCAGTAAAAGATGAAATTGTTTTGAGCATATTGAAGTTGTAGTCACTTCTATATTTAGAAGATCTCACATGTTTTTGCACATGGGATGAGGATGAAGGATATAAAGTATTACCATCAAAGGCTATGGCAATTCCCTTGGTTGCCTCCCCCGTAGCTGGCCCTGCTTGGTGCTTATTAAACCTTTATGGTATCTTTAATCAAATAGAGGAATTAACTAGAGCATCACAAAGTTATAACCAGTAATAGCCTCTTAACAGCAAAACCAAGACTGGGTGCGTAGATTTTAAGAACAAAATTAACAGAAATCTTAATTACAGCCGCATTAGGATGACTCCTTAGTTTTTCTACAATAACAAATTTATGATTTCTGTCTTTTCTTTGTTCGTGTCAAGAATATATCTATTACTACTTTTGTGTAAACTTGTTTAAGGGAATATCTATTTTGACATGATTTATATGATTAAAATTCAGGTAAACTCTAATTTTGAAAATTTGGTGTTAAGTGGAAAGGATATCATGCCTGTGTGGCAAGACCCATTACCAGAACATCAGTTGTGCCAAGTTAAAGTTCTTGAAGTCATTAGGGATGAATCAGCATACTTTCCAATTGAAGTTCTTCAAAGATTTAAGAATCTCGAAAAACTGATATTGAAAGGAAGTTTATATCAAGAGATATTCTCATGTGGAGAGGCTGAGAAACATGTTGGAATGCTCACACAGATAAAAGAGTTTGAGCTTTGGGGACTCTTTGATTTGAAGTACATGTGGAAACAAGACTTTCATTTGGACTCCATTCTTCAAAATCTTGAAATGCTAGACGTAAATTCTTGCCACAATTTGATTAATCTAGCACCATCATCAGTGGCTTTTGAAAATCTAACAACTCTCTACGTACGGCAGTGTGATGGATTGATAAACTTAGTATCATCCTCAACAGCCAAAAGTCTGGTGGGACTTGAAACAATGTCAATTAGCCAATGTGAAATGATGATAGAAGTAGTATCAAATGAAGGAGATAAAAAAAACGATGACATTGTTTTTGAAAAATTGAAGACTTTAAATCTTAGAGATTTAGAAAGTCTCACGAGCTTCTGCTCTGGGAATTACACCTTTAAATTCCCAACTTTAGAAAAATTAGTCGTGGATAAATGCCCTGCGATGAAGACTTTCTCCGAAGGAGTCTTAAGCGCACCAAGTTTACAGAAAGTAAAGCAGTATTGGCTTGACAGAGAAGGGTATTGGGAAGGTGACCTTAACACTAGTATTCAGCATCGACACAAAAATCTGGTATGTATTCAGTTAAGAATTACTTCTCCGGATTTTCTCATTTCCCTTCATAATATAATTTTATAAAAATACTTGTAACCATTGTTGCTCAAAGTAAGCCTTACAGTTTTCAATTTCAACGTCTTGTGCTTTATATTAACAGAATATTCAGATTTCTGAAGAGGATTCAGGTCAAACTTCAATGAAATCTCCGGTATAAGGGCAGTTTTGCCGTAGTTTGTGATGCATTATTGCGGTTCCAATTCCGTATGTTGAGGTCAGACAGTGGGAGGCCTTTTAATTCTTTCTATCTTATTGTTCGGCTTTTGCTTTCTTTCATTGTGATCGATGCTTTTAAAAAGCTTAATCGCTCGTGGAAATTATGCAGGGGCGATTTCTGCATGGAAACGGTCAAATATTTGCTTTGATGTATTAAAGAAGTTTATAAACATTTGATTTTCAATTGATCTTGTCAAGTATTGTACAATCATATGTTCTTCAAAAATTATGAGGCTGCAAAGAAACAGAGTTGTCTTGAAGTCAAGTTTGAGCAAACGTCAAAATTGTAAGTACTCATCTTGCATTTAAATGAAGTGATGCAACTATGGTGAAGAATAGCAATGATTTGTATTTGATTTTATTTATGATACTGATTTAGTTATAGTCTCTTTATTATTTTATGATACTGATTTAGTTATAGTCTCTTTATTGAAATTAGTTCATTATCTGAATGTGAAAATTCACAAATTAATTTGAAGAACAATTTGTTAATATTTTCGTAACTTCATAATTAAACACGATTACCACATTGTTTAGATTTTGATATTGTATAGCATTAAGTAAATTGCATAGTATTGTATTATATGTTGTATAATATATGATATAACATTATATATTATTTTTATATTATGTTATGTTATGTTATGTTTGGATTATAAATTATACAATATAGTATTATTATTGTTCTTTAACAAAATATGTGTTTTTAAATTATTATTCAACTAGTCAGTCACGCTCGGCAAATTGGGAGCTACTGACCCCTCTAAACCCAACGTGGCTCTTTACAAAATTCCTATGTGAAAGTGTTTTACAAAGCATTATGGGTAATATACAGTAGATTGCTCTGACCCCATTACCCATAATGGCACAAAAATATTCTTCTATATGTAATAGTTTTAATACAATAAAAATTTACAAATTATATTTCAAAAAGTAAATGTTATATAAAATTTATAAAGAACCTAAAAATATAACTATATAATTGTGAAAGAGAAAAATCAAAAACCCCTACAGTTTTGGAAAGTCAGTTTGAGGCTAAAATGTGACATTTTAATCAAGTTGCCCCAGTAGTTTCGCAAATGTATCAAAATGCCCCTAAATTGGTTACAGCGTTAACAAATGGTTTGGTTAAATTTCTCTTTCGCCCCTAAGTCTTTATTTTTCCTCTCTTCCTCCCCCATTTATTTTTTTCTATTTTCCATTTCATTTTCTTTTCTTCTCCTTTTTGCAGTTCATTTTATTTTCTCTTACATTCTTATTTCTTCAAGTCAGTTTAATTGCTCATCTCCCAACTTAATAATTCTGTAACTCAAACAACCAACACAAAAGTTACTTAAATCCCAACTTAACTGGAAATTTTGTCAAACGTACTCTTTGCTTCCTTCACCTCCAACTTTATAATCCCCAAATCCTTCTCTCTTTTTACCATTCAGTTTCTGGAAAAATAAAAAAATAAAAGAATCGTCAACTCAAAACTTAAAGGCAAATTTAGATTTAATTCAAAGATTTAATCTTAAATTTACTTCACAAACCCCACCAATTCCACACATTCAATCTCATATTTACTTAACATTCAAGCAACCCACATACAAACTCATCTATGTAAACTTTGCAAACATTAATTAATATGAATCCATTATGAATCATCTTATAGTTTACTTATCCTCTCAAAAAACAATGCCCATAAGAATAGATTCTAGTTTAGAGTAGAGGTTCTTCTTGTTCAACTGTATCAAACCTTTATCACAATTTTTTTTTTTCTCGATAACAATAGTTATAGTATTTCTAAAGTATTGGATGGTTTCCGATAATAGTAAGAAACATTCTATTCAAGAAATGTTGTATTATTGAGAATGTTATATTAATGGAAAGATAGATTACCTTGAAGATTACTAACAATGTTATATTAAATATGTTTGGTTATATTGTAATAAATTGGTAAATATATTATGTAAATTACTGAATTGTCTTACACCTGAGATTTTGCTAAAACACTCCAACCACAATAAAAGCTTAAAAATTAATCAAAATACCCCTAACCACTCAAGACGACCACTAATCGTTGGGCACCACCACCGGTCATGATCAACAGTTGTCGAAAAGACGCTTGACTGATCATATCTAGTTGGTCGTGCATCAATTTGGCCGTTTCAAGCCAGATCCCTATATATTTTGCTAGAAAGAAACAACCAAATCCATTTTTTAATATTGTATAATAGTATAAATTTTGTTTCTTGTTCTATTGCCCCATCAAAAGGTTTTATTAAAGACATTTATAAGAAAATCGTAGTGGATCTTCTACGTAACTACGTTAATTAAAGTTAGGAGTTGGGTATATTACCAAATGTGCAATCTTGATAACATTACTAAAATGAAAATGGAATAATTAGGAAACAATGGCTTAACTGCAATCAATAATTCAATTTTATGCATGTGAATTAGTATGGGGTTTGTTTGTAATAATTAAAGTCTTTTTGGTTTAGTTGAAAAATTCATTGACAAGGAATCATTGCTCGGTTGCTACAAAATCTATTGGTTGTGATTGATTCCACGTCAACAACCCCGACACCCCATGATTTTGGAAAGCCACTGCCGCCTTTAACAATTTGGTACCAAACCCTAATTGCAAGTTTAAAGCAATGTTACTACTTTACTCTTTTTCAAAGCACTCTTGCAAATTTAAAATTTTTATATTTTCTTAACTAAATTATTAATAATTTTTTCATAAAAATATATCAGTTTTAATATAATTACTTCAATAAGTTCAAATTAAATATAACATATTTACCTCTCCTTTGTTGTCGATGACAACCCCATTAATCACTAGATTTGTCTTGTGTTCAAATCTCGGGGAAGGTAATTATCGGATATATCCAAAAATGGCATATCAAATAAGCCTTTTATTTGATTAAATTTCATTTTTTTGGCAATTCACGTCATAATTATCATTTTTTTTTTTTAGTTTTTATCAGGGTTATAATTTTTTTAACATGAAACTACAAAAAAGCATTTAATTTTAAAAAATATTAAAACTTTAGAAAATGAAAAAGAGGAGGCAGAGACGGCCAGACGGGAAAGTAGTTATAATAAGGTGCATCCACTCACACCGTAACGCAAAATACGGGTAAACATTGACAAATCAAAATCAAACCCAATACCAAATAGTCATTTGGTTCGGCTTCTGTTTTACGTCTGTTCTTCCACCTCTTTGCCGCCCCCCAACTCTCAACTCAACGCTCTCTTTCTCTCTCTCTCAAATCTCCTTTTCTCTCCACCCATTTAAATTATATAATCTTTATACCCAAATCATGTTATTTTCTCATGGACTTTCTCGGATTTCAAGAAATCCTAGAGCCTCCATGTTGACTTGCCGTTGGCTTCTCTCGCGTCTAACCGACTCCCACAACTCTTTCACTTCTTCACACTCTCTCACAGACTCTGCTCATAAGGTAAAAATCTTAACTTTAATCATATTTTCCAAGTTTTCAATTGTGAGTGAAATGAGTGTCGTTGGTTTCATCCTAATGTTGTATGCTTCTGGAAATAGAATGTGTTTGATTGATTATAAGATTTGGGTTAAATGAGCTTCATTTGCTGCTGAAGTTTCCTCCTTCCCAAGTTTGTGGGGTCAGTAGCCCCAGCTTAGTAGAGTTCCAGTTTTAATTTGAGCTCTTATTTTAAGTGTGCAAAGAATGATTGTTGAGTCAAATTAAGATGTTCTCATGTGAATTGAAGAGTTATAGGATTCCTGATGCAGAAGGTTCGGTAGTATTACTTTTTGAAGTAGCTCTGAGCTCTGTTTTGTGCTTCTTTAATGGAGATTGCTTAAGTGTTCAGATGGGAAGATTGTGAGTGGCGCAAGGCAAGTGAGTGCATTAAAGTTTTCTAAAATGATACCTAATCAAGGAGTAATGGATTATCCCTTGTTGTGATAGTTGGGTAAGTGTGAGTGTGATTTTTATGGTACTTTATCATTATGAACTTTCAGAAATATGAAGAAGTGACTAGGCTGTTTGAGCAGCAGTTGTCTTTTTAAGGAGATGGAAAGCCGAGAATTTTTTGGTACAGTGACTTTTCTAAGTGAGAATTTGTAGTAATTGGTAGGTTCGGTATTTTGTCCTCTGATATATATTCCTGCATTAGCTTTAAAAAATGGAGGGAATCCTCTACAGTATATATATCTATTTTTGGTTTCTGGAATTGAATAATACTTCTGTCAGTACACCACCATAAAAGATAACATACTTTAGGGAAACGAGTAGGGGCAGTGACGTTTGAAATCCTATTGTCCTTATATTAGTTTAAAGTAGGAGGGATTGATAGATTGTCCTATTGTACACATGCATGCATTTGACTTTGATTCTTGTATTGCTTTCAGTTTTGGTGATTAGTAGGTTTACCATGTGTATTCTACTTGCTATTTTTTATGGTGATTGGTAGGTTTGGGGTTGCAGAGAAGCTTATACATGAAGTGTTCCTGCCTTGCATGGCCTTAGACATCAAATTCATCACCAGAGTAGCTCCATAATTGAGGTTAGGTGTACTGTCTTATTTTGTTTTCGATCTTCCCTACGTACCATTATCTTTAATTTGCTGAAATTTTCACATGCTAGTTTTCCATGAGATATATTGAGTGCCCTAGTCCAAGGGCCACTCAGTTTTAGTACTCTGCCTAATTTTCCTCATACTAGTGTATGGTCCTCTTTTTATGAAGCATAAATTTGATTCAATTGATGATTTTTTATATTTGTGACTGTATTCTGACTTCATGATATGGTGTGGGTTGTCTAGGAAATGTTTTCACTAAGTTTATGCAATATTGTTTAAGAGAGTTAAATTAACAAACTCTGTTTGACACATGTGAAAGAAACCTGAGTTATCATATCAAAGTTTTCTGTTGTGCAACTTGTCATGAAAGCCCAAGCCCAATCAGTAATGCCAGACTTGTAAATTAATTTATCTTTTTTTTTTTTTTCTTGGGTTCAATTAGATTGAAATTTCAACTTGAACTTGACTTTTTTTGATTGATTTGTAGTTTAACGTTGATTGGGAGGAATCGCTATTGAGACGAGACAACATGATGACATGGCATTGTCTATTTCCAGAACACTTCTCTTTCAAAGGTACAATTGAGATCAAAGGTGATAAATCAACAAATATTCTACTCGACATCCCTCAGAGATTCATTCATATTGAAAAGCTCATATTAAGTAAAAGTTTTTACAAAGAAATATTCTCATGTGGTGAGAAAGACAAACATACGGGGACATTGATGCGGTTAAAAAGTTTAAAGTTGAGTGAGCTTTCTAAATTGAAGTGCATGTGGAAACAAGACTCCTAATTGGAC
>CM047909.1:12164677-12187265 GCA_026229545.1 Pistacia atlantica | reverse complement strand
TTTTGTTAACATGCACTTTTAAGGATATACATTTAAGATATTAAAATGCAAATTTTATTTTTTATAAAAAATAGAAAATATATGTTTTTTTTTTTTTTTTTTTTTGTATTAATACCATTAAAACTTTATAATTTGCTCAGCTTTTACTTTTTTATTAGAAATTTGAATAATGTTTATATAATTTATCTAAAGACTGTTTTAAGTTTTGAAAGGTAAAAACTTGGGTTTAATTTACTCTTTTCCTATGAGATCGTGTAGTATTAAACTTATTCGTTTTATTCAAAAAATATTAAATACCTCTATCAGCTATTAGTGGGTTTTTAATAGTTTTTTTTAATATATTTTAAAGGGTTTGTAATATTTTCTTAAAGAAGTTGATAAGTACAATTTTAATGAAGGAATTTAACGAGATAAGAAATACATAGACTTTAGAGCATCTCCAAATAACTTTTTATATGACCTAAATTCTTTATCATAAAGAGTTTATCCATAAAATAAGAGTCCAATAAATTCCTTTATTCTTTAAATATAAATTAAAAAGTGAGTTTGATTCTCTTTATCTAAAGAATCAAATTTTATTCTCTATTCTAATTTTAATTAATAAATTACAATTTTCTATACATTTTGTTTTTTAATCTCCCTCTTATTAAATTTCTTTCTTAAAAAAAATGTTTTTCCTTCCCTACAATAGTCTTTTTAGTTGTCTATATATTTAATACTTTGTTTTCTTTTCTCTAAAACATGAATTTTCAAACTGATAATAATGTAAATTTATTTATTATAGAAAGGAAAAGAGGTGGAAAGATTGTGCAGGAGAAGATGGAATTGAATTTAACTTATAAAGAAAAAAAGGGATAGTGATGAAATATAAAGAGGGAAATTTAGGAAAGAGAAAAGGGAGGAAAAAAATAAAAATCATAAATGTTTTCTGAGGGAAAATGTAAAATAAAGAATTAAAATTTAAAAAGTTTATTGAATTTGAATAAAAATTTTGTTTTTTATATTTAGAAATTAATGAAAATACTCTTTATTTATACGAAAGATACTATTTAAAATTAAAAAATCCACTATTAGAAATGCTCTTAGAAGTTAAAATAATATTGTCAATTTGTAATGTACCAAGAAAGTAGATAAAGGTTATTTAAATGAGTAGAAATGTATTTGTTAATTTTAAACAAATATAATACTGTCGAATTAATTAAAAATAATTATAATTTTCATTAAGTGAAACATGAAAAAACAAAAACTTATTTTCCCATCTTAATCTCTAAAAAAAATCATTTTTAAATAGAAAAATACTAAATAAGAATTTTTAAAAAATTGTTTATTTCATTAGTTTTATTTATTCTTTGACTAATCAGTAATACTATACTCACAAACATTTCTTTACAAACTTCTCTCAATAACGCCGATACTATAGCTGAATCTACGCTTCACTATATTGCATGCTTGCCCAATAACTGGACTCTGCGACCTAAATGCGATCTACCACGTCAGTGTTAGTGAGAAAGTTTATGAAAAGAAGTGTTTGTCAACTATCTTTGTTCTTGAGTAATACTTAATAACCACAATGGTCCAACCATTTTTTCAAAGTATAAATACTCTTAAAAAATACCCAAAAAAAATTATTGAAGCATTTTTTAGTTAAGTATTATTAAGTTAATTAAAAGTGTATATATAAATTTTCAATAAAAATTAGTTCATAATCCCAATCTCATAAACTTTTTTATAAATCTAATACGTAGCTTGCAATTAATTTTTGATAAATATTTTTTTATCCGGATAAATTTATCAAAAATTCAATTATGAACTAATCAATCAAATTTATAAAAGAAAATTAGCATAATGGATTATAAATATAACGGCACCCATATATATTTATATAGAAAGCTGTGGTTGATTAAGTTGCAGGAGGAGGTTGATGGAGCCATGGATTTGTCATATCAAAGCTGTATGTGTTGGTATTGCTAATCACTTAGTTGGAGCCCACTGTACGGATTGATGTGTCCCAAAAGGACCATAGTACATTGAATTTTCTTTCTTCTTTATTTTCATATTTCCAACTTTTTCTCTAATTCCCAATCAACTTTTCTTCTTTTATTATTACGTTTACAAATCTAAAAGCTATTCAAAAATTCTCCTACCAAACTATATCCAATCCTATGCGGTATTGAGAATATAAATAAAACAATAATTTGGTGAATAATACCATATATCATAACATATTTATGTAATTAATATTTAAATCCAATCATAAAAAATAACCTAGCAGAATTCCTCCTTTGATATTATTATAAAAACTTTGTAATAGAATATATCATTAACAATTTTCTTCAATTTACATAAACCCAGTATCAGTAATGTAATTTTTATTATTAAATTACCCATTTAAGTAAAATTTGCTAAATCAAAACCAACTAAACTGGTAATGGTAAGTTAACAATTGTTTAAGGAAAATCTTAACTTACTTCTTTTAAGGACAATGCAAGAAATTTGTAGAAGGGGCAGTTTGGGAATTTCTAGGTGAAGATGAGGAATAGTCATAAGTTCACGTGGCATCCACATGGGGGAGAGTGGCTTGCCTCAGAAGAGAAGGCATAAGGCACGTGTCGATCTTTACTTGCACCGATCTAACTCTCACCTTATCACCTTCACCCTATTCTTCTTTTTATATTCTTATATATAAGGGCTCTAATCTTTGAACGCGTATTCTTTTTCATTTTCATTTTTATTTTAAGAAATTTCTTGAAATAACAAAACAAAAATTCTTACCATTTTAATGACTAATTGGTTTAAATTTGGTACTACAATCTTTTCTTTAAAATATGTCAAAGTCATGTAACCGAGAACTTATTATTAGTCCCTAAAATATATAATATTTTTCAATGAAACAATAAAAAGTAAATTCATTAATTGGACTAACTCCATTTCAATATTCTTTAAATCCTGCTCCTCCAAGGAGACTTCTTGTAACTGTCGAATTTACAGGTCAATTTGTTTGTTTTCATTTTTCATGTAGAAATTGTATGTGGAAATAAACTATATATAGAGATGGGGTCCGATGTACCTTTTACAGAAGTGGATCAATCAAACTCGGGTGAAAGTGACAAGTTCCCACGTACATTGTTAAAAATAAGTGATGGAGCCACCAAAATCATTGCAGCTTCTTGTTATCCGCACCAACACATACATCAAGCGGCATGGTCATTGAGGTGCCAGTGCCTCCACCTTCAAAACGTCCCCGACAGATGGCTCTTAGAATTGAATTCACTTTCACCCTTTTGATTTTAAGCAAAGATGGCTCTAAGTTAAGAGTGCAGAGATTGTAAAATCAACCATTCAAGAGCAAATGAGGCTAACTATTATCCCATGAGAGAAACACAAGAAACTCACATCAACTCTTAAGGTGGCAGGGCCGTCTCAAGAACATTTATGACTCTAGGCAAGAATTACTTTGGGGTCTTCTAATAATATAAACATATATTAAAAAATATATTTCAAATTTATTTTTTTGCCTTTTGAGATGCAAAATCACTAGGAGAGGTAGACGACGATCAACAGGCTAACTGGGTCAAATTGGTGGGGGGTTTTAGAGAGCAGATGTTGGAGAAACGATGGGTGATGAAATAAGTAATTTCTAATGTCTGGATTGGCCAAAAAAAGGCTTGAGAAGTCGCAACCCAAAAGGTTTTCGGTGGCCGGCGATTTGTCGGAGTAAACATATGAGGTATGATAGGGATTTTGGTGGAAGGGTTGAGGGGAGGAAGATGGTGGTGTCAGGGAAGGCCAACAACGTTGGGTACATGCTGAAAAGGTCGAAAATGGCTGTCGTGCACGATGGAGTTGGGTTATGAGATTCGTAAAAAATCGGTCAAATCGAGGGCCATCAAGGCTGGAAAAACACTTGAGAAAATGATAAAGTGATGATTTCAGTCAATTTTGGTGAGAAAATTGATGAGAATCAACTCCAAACGGCCGACGGTGAAAGAGGGATGAAGATAATTTATGTGAATGTAGAAATTTGGGATGGAATTGGGGTTGAGTAATTTGAGACATATAAATGACTATTTTAGTCTTTTATTGTTAAAAGAAATTTAATTTGTTGATTTATGGGTGTAAATTAGAATATATGAAACTAGAAGTACAAACTTACTATTTTATCAAACTTTGGGTGGGAATATATGTAAAAAATTTATAATAAATTTGGGTCTTTTTGGCTTTTTTTTCTCCTTGGCATGGATAAAAAATCATACACCATTTTTGTTTTTGTAATATATTAAAAAATTATAAAAAATTTGGACCCCTATTTTTGGGAGCCCTAGGCAGGTGCCTCATCTGCCTACCCCTTGAGCCGGACTTGTAAGGTGGGTACATGTACTTATAAAGTGCGATGAAGATGATTGTGAAAACTGGCGATGAAGATAATAGTGTCATGCTACAATAAAATTGGCGATGAAGATAATAGTGTTATCCAATGTTTTAAAAGCCAACCTGAAGTGAAACTCGGCAAAGTAGCCAAGTCTCCAAAAGTTTAAAATCTAACAAAAACACTCCCCTCAGCCTCTTGACCAAAACTCATCTCACATTTCCCCCGATTGTCTCACCAATTGTTGACAATAGCTGATTTAATTTTGCAATTTCTGAACGATTCACTCACCAAAATCATCTCCATCGCCACCATTGCACTCACCGACCATTCATCTTCAAAAACCCCAACATCCTACCCTTCAATTCTTCGCCGAATGTCGTCCTATTCTTTAGGGTTTTCGATAATAGAAAAATTGGTAACCTAACTAGGTGAAAACCCTAAGTCTTAGTTAAACCGGCCGAGCCAGACTGAGTTTTAAAACACTGGTGTTATCCGTTTTAAAACATTGGTGTTATTCTTCAATAAGACAAGTGATAAAGATAACCATATTATTCTTCAATAAGCCAGATATATGTACCTCACCCATTTCATAGACACACGTGCATCCATCCCACTGAAAATTTTTCTAATAGTAAACTAGACAGTAGAGAGTATTAACTTCACACCCTGCATGTACAGTTCCAAGAGCAAAAACAAGGTTATGCAATAACTGGCTCCCGTTCTGTAATACAACTTTGTATTTAACTGTTTACATGTGGGTGCTATTTGGCCTATATCTCTCAAACCATACATGACATCTGAATGGAATCAATAAATAATTATATATCATTCAGTATCTACTCCACAACAATATTGATGATTTACAAGATATGGATCTTTATTATGATTGTACAACAAAGAATTTGATTTCAAGGAAACAAATTGAGAAAATCGAGAGGTAAGATTGTCCCTCGTCTTACAGGAACAATTGATTGAAATAATTAACCAAAAACTCTGGTACAATGTGTTGCTAGCCATTAACTAATGCTCTTTTTATTTATTTCTTGTGATGACTCTTTGAGTTAGATCTAAAAGTGCCCGTCTTGACTTTCTTACTTCTTCATCATCGGTCTCCGGTAGAGCATCAATTGCCGCTGCAGCAAGGTTGGCATGGTTCGTGGCTAGCTCTCTTGTCCTTTGAATTCCACGACTCTTCCCAAGGTATTCAAGGGCCTGTATTTCCAGAACTAAACTTTTAAGTATGGAATGTTTGATAAGACAATAGTGCTTATTACTAAGAACATTCCTTGATGAAAAATATCACACTTACAAACTACCATAAAAACTTCTTCATATGAATTATTTCTACACTATTGTATAATTACCACATCATATCACTCAATTTCTATTTAATTATCACTCACTTATATGTACTTACAATATCAACGTTCGAAGGATTTTCAAAACCTTGATCAACAACTGCACGCAACTGGGGGAATTCTTCCATTGCAAACAATATTGGAGCCGTTACAATTCCCTACACCAGAAAACAAAAGGCATATTAGGTATCAACATTAACAAATTACTGAACAATAATCGTTCTTTGCAAAAAAGTAATGCTTCATGGTAAGGAAGGAAAATCCACACAGAAAATGCTGTATGGCAACAATTAAAAACTTTAGAAGCCTAGAACCCTATAATACCAGTAAAATATTGAGACATAAAGGATAGATACATTACATGCCGTATGTCAGATAAAGATCCCTTTCCAAGGGAAGCTGATGTGCCTGTGAAATCAAGAACGTCATCTATCAATTGATAGGCCAGTCCCTGAAAAGGGAAGAAGAGTTTGTAAGAAGAAAGAAAGCTGAAAAAGACATTGAGAAAATAAACTACCGTAAAATGTAATATCTATTTTCTAAAATGGTATTTTGCATACAAAACAGCAATTTCAGGCTCATCCACTCATAGGGGAATGCTAATAATGGTATGTGGTAGTTTGGAGAAAAAGTGAGTTAGACCCATAAAACAAAATTCCTCTATACTTTATTAACCATCTAGTGGCTGGCAACATTCAGCAATCGCAATACACCACTTAGCTAGCTATACTCGTATTCTTCAGCAGAATTAAATTTAAGATCATTTAGAAAACCTTGAGCAGGGCAGAGATAGATACAGTCTGAATAAAGCTAACAGAAATGACCATGATATAGTCATATTATTTGGTTGGACTATATTTACTATGGCTAACCTTCTACACCATGACAAAGAGTGCAACAAGGGAAAAAATTAAATGGCGCCATTTTCTTGATTCATATGCAAAGACTCCAATACGAACTTTCCCGATTTGAATAAACCTCAAGGAATGTACAAACCAGATTTTTTCCATACTCAAAAGCCAACATTGCAACTTCTGTCGATTGTCCAGCAAGAAGGGCAATTGCCTTGCAGCTATTGGATATCAACGATGCAGTCTTGTAGTATGTTTTTTGCATATAATATTCCATGCTGCATTTGTTAGAAAATATTTCACATAGTTAGCTGCAGACAAGGTATGTTAAGGTACTTAAAAATCCTGAAAGGTTATAACTAAGTTCAATATGATTAAAACAAGTAACAATTCCATCCGATCCCATTCACAGTTATGAACGAAGGTCTAACTCTTTAATTTTGACTATAGGAGACTGATATTACTCTGTCAGACCCATCTGTCCACCTGATTTTCTTCCGAAACAAATACCTTCACCATTTCAAAAGACTGGCAAAGGTAAGCATTCCAGTATATGTATGGGCTTCAATCGTTTATATTCTACGACAATTGTACCTTTTTTTCACAAATTTTCCAGTAATAACAGGATTTCATGCTGGGGAAGGTTGCATATAAAACTTTCATTCTTGATTATATACCCGAAAAGTAAACATGACTAAGAAAACTTAAGCTGATCGTAAGATAGCTGACTTCACTACCAAGTTGAATATATATATGTGTGTGTGTGTGTGTGTGTGTGTGTATACATATGTTGTACGTTTGTTAAATGCTTGTGTCAGACCTAACTCTATTAGATGGAAAAGTAACAGAGCAGTGTTTGATGGATTTCTAAAATCACACAGGGTTAAATGAAATCACAGAAAACCACAGGGTGGGAAACATCAACAGTCTCTTCAACGATGCCTAGATTGAACACAAACTAGTTTTCAGCAACTGAGCCAAGTATGGGGCATGGCTACACCACATGAGAGATAGGGAACAAGGACTTGGTAGGAAGAGACTTCCAGTGCTCAACCAACCACACCATGTGACCTCAAATAGTTTCTTGTCACAGCAGGTATGTAAAGGCCATCAGATATTTGTTTAGAACAAAAACCTTATCAGCATAATAGCAAATGACATCCAATGGATTTTTATAGGACATCCTAATAAAACAATCAATTTAATGAGAGGCAATAGAAGAGTGATGACAGACTTGTATACCAAAAACTCATGAAGAGCAAATCACCCCATATAAGAAACAATTATTCAAATGATACAGAAAAAGAAAAAACAGCATACCTACACCGTTGGTCAGATGAAGTAGTCATTTGCATTGTTTCACCAGTAACAAGATGCTCTACAACTGTTGCCAGCAATGTTACAACCTACAAACACAGAGAGACAATGCAAACAATGAGTGGGAGAGAGAATGTAATAGATTCTACAAAATCTCAAAACCACATAACAAGCAGCAAAAAGGAAAATTAATTGATAATCTCAAAAACTTGAGCAAAGTACACTTAGGAATTTGATGTGGCTATTAGCTCTAAGTTCATTGTATCAATCCCATGGCGTGTTAAATTAACCTGACTGATAAACAAGTTTATTATCCATTAGGCATCCATGGATTAGCCAATTTAGTATGCTGAAGAGCATACAGTTCAGTTGATCAGCTGTCACATAATTTGCTAAAGCAACAAGGCATTAGTTGGCATAAGAATCCAACAGTATTTAAGTGCATATATATATAAGCAATGGAAGAGAATATATTAACGAGCAAAAAGAAAAATAAAAGAGTGGATCAGAAATCCACTAGTGATTAGATCTCCCCCAAGTGACTGTACAAAAAACCCCAAGAAACTATAAGTATCCTATACATGATGCAGATTACCTCACCATGTATTACATTAAAAAAGAAGAAACTTGAACAATAAAGAGGTTTTTAAAAGTCCGGATTGTTTCTAAACGACCATTCTCATTGCAAATAACTGAGAACCTATATTAGATCCTTGTTTTTCCAAGAAAATACATAAACAAAGCTTTGACCTCAGTACAACCAACAAATATAATAAAAATCTACAACTTCACAATTTAAAAACACCAAAAAAAATTATACCTCTGTGTTTTTCAAAGAAGCAAGGGCAACACAAGCTCGAGAAAGAAGAAAATCTCCTGCTAATACAGCTAACTGCAAAAAAAATAAAAAATAAAAAAAAATAAAACAGCAAGACAACGGAAGGATCCTTAAGTTACAATTGTCCAAGTCTTTGACTCTTCTAAGCATTGACAGAAGAGCGTAACAATTTGATTAATATAAATAATTAAAATAAAATTCACAAAAGAGATTTCAAATCCTGTACTGGTGTGGTAGGTAACATCAGATCCTAATTAAAATATGGATAAAGTCATTGATTTTTATGCCAAAATGCACGGCTAAAACATGTTTTTACCAAGTATCCCAAAAAGATCTAGCCTAGGAAATAAAATCAATCAATTAAATTGACAAATAAAATTTAAATATCAAAACCCAAGCAAGGCCAAAATAAATAAAAGACGAAAGAATGAAACGGCTATGGAGGGCATTTTTAAACAAAAATTACAAAATATGGGATCTCTTCTACCATGTTTCATAATTTCACAAATGACATCAGCAGCTTCTATTATACATAATGTTGTATATATCCAGCAATATATGTGTGCACACGCATGGACATAACTACACATTTTGACTCAATATGATCCACAATGATATTCATGCCGTTATTATTCTTTTAAATAAGAAATGCCACTTATAGAAGAACAAAGGGAGGAAATACCAAATCTAATTAGTCTAACTAGCCCCCTTGAGAGGGATTTAGGAGGGTAACGTCAATGAGAGGTCACACACGAAAAGCAATCTCAGGGTAGAAAATAAAAAACTATACGGTATACAATATACCACCCCTAAATAAAATTAAAAAGATTACAATTCCAAAAAACAGATTAGCCTAATACCCCTTTTCTCTTCAAGTTAATGAAGAAAAGGGAGATTTCTTCAAACACCTTGATCTCAAAAGTCCAAAAACACAAGAAATGAATTCAGTCTCATTGCCCATTAACCTCTTCGTCAATTACTCCTTCAAAAATAAAATCATTTCTCTCTTGCCAAATCACACAAAAATAAGCCAACGTTGCACACACCCATAATGTTTTGGCCTTTTTCATTTCTGTAAATGCAACAATGTTCTCCATCAGTAAATTATCACAACTGATAGGAGCTGGCCAGCAAATACTTGCTGTTTACATAACTCTGCCCAAATAGATGAAGCAATTTTGCAGATTTGAAATATATGATCAATTGGAAAACTTGGTTAAAAAAAAAAAAAAAAAAAAGAAAGAAGACATTAAGAAGGAGCAAGACAATATTAGGAAAATAACATGCCTGACTATCCTATCTTAAGGGAAAGCTTAATCACAATTTAATCACCTCAGAACTTTGCAACGGAATAGATAAAATTTCCAACTTAGTGGATATACCTTTACCAAAATTCATTACACAAGTTACAGTATAAAGAAAGAGTTTTCCATGCCTCCCAACCCAAAACTAGCTTCAGATCCCACAACTCAGACAAATTAAAACCATAACATAAGTATAAAAACCTCAGAGACTATAGAAAGAGCTTTTTATCCCAAAATTTAGATAAATGACAAGGACATATTAAATTAGCTCAACTTTAGAGGAATAAGAAAACACAAGCACCTTATTTCCCATTACTAAATTTAATGAACCAATTCCACGCCTAGTATCTGCATCATCCAAAACGTCATCGTGAAGAAGGCTTGCTACCTAAGAAAAGGAAATTAATGCATTGGTCAATATGTGCGCTATGAAGAAGTTTCTCGAAGGAGAAGAAAGATTGAATATCTGGCAAATAAAAACTTTATTAAAACAAATACAAAATTCTTAAGAACTGACATGGATCATCTCAGTAATCTCAGCAATACATTGTTGTCTTGTACGTAGCTCAGTCATCAAAGCATCTCCTGCCCCTTCAGGAAGTGGCTCAAGTACACGCACATTCAAGGCTGTTGCCATCAACAATAAAACCTGCATAGAAGATGTCCATTATAATATACAGGGCAATTCATATGCAATAAAGAATGACTAGTTAGCCAAAGCAAGACTAACTAATTATGAAGAAAATAATGCAACCATCCAAAGCAAATAAAATTATTGTTATTACCGTGGGACGGAACCTCTTTCCTTCCACTCCCATTTTGAAGAAATATTCAGCAGCTGACGCAAGCTTAGGGACCTAAATAATATGTAAATCCAACTTTGGTCACATGACATCAATTGGACCTCTATCATAAAAGAAACATCACTCTGCTATCCTTCAAAGCATCCGTATTCCTTACTCAAGTAGTACAGATGCAAAAAGAAATACTATAAGATACCTCAGCAACTACCATGGAGCGAAGCCTGTTGGCAAGTAGTGATAGTTCATCAGCAACAAGGGAAAATGGGTCAAGTTGCTCCTGAAACAATATTACCCTATCTCAGTATAATCAATAAACAAGCACAAGATAACAAGAAAAAAACCAAATCATTACTAAATAGGCAAGTATGTGAGGGATTATGAACAGGAACAAATGAGCAATGAGATTGGGGCCAATCAGTAATATTGATATTTCAAACAGAAACTACTATATGTTATGACAAAATCAAAAAGAAGCCCACAACAATCCTAAATTTTAGTGAAAACATTTCCTAGACAACCCACACCATATCATGAAGTCAGAATACAGTCACAAATATAAAAATTCATCAATTGAATCAAATTTATGCTTCATACAAAGAGGACCATACACTAGTGTGAGGAAAATTAGGCAGAGTACTAAAACCGAGTGGCCCTTGGACTAGGGCACTCAATATATCTCATGGAAAACTAGCATGTGAAAATTTCAGCAAATTAAAGATAAAGGTACGTGGGGAAGATCGACAACAAAATAAGACAGTACACCTAACCTCAATTATGGAGCTACTCTGGTGATGAATTTGATGTCTAAAGCCATGCAAGGCAGGAACACTCCATGTATAAGCTTCCCTGCAACCCCAAACCTACCAATCACCATAAAAAATAGCAAGTAGAATACACTTGGTAAACCTACTAATCACCAAAACTGAAAGCAATACAAGAATCAAAGTCAAATGCATGCATGTGTACACCATATATATATATATGTAGTACCATATTATAAATTGTTTATAAACTTGTTAACTAGAGCAATTTGAATTCACACACATCTCTTACCCTTCCATATTAGGACAAGCTATCAGTCCCTCCGACTTTAAACTAATATAAGGACAATAGGATTTCAAACGTTACTGCCCCTACTCATTTCCCTAAAGTATGTTATCTGTTATGGTGGTGTACTCACAGAAGTATTATTCAATTTCAGAAACCAAATATATATATATATATATATATACTGTAGAGGATTCCCTCCATTTTTTAAAGCTAATGCAGGAATATTTATCAGAGGACAAAATACCGAACCTACCAATTACTACAAATTCTCACTTAGAAAAGTCACTGTATCAGAAAATCTCGGCTTTCCATCTCCTTTAAAAGACAACTGCTGCTCAAAAAGCCTAGTCACTTCTTCATATTTCTGAAAGTTCATAACGATAAAGTACCATACAAATCACACTCACACTTACACAACTATCACAACAAGGGATAATCCATTACTCCTTGATTAGGTATCATTTTAGAAAACTTCAATGCACTCACTTGCCTTGCGCCACTCACAATCTTCCCATCTAAACACTTAAGCAATCTCCATTAAAGAAGCACAAAACAGACCTCAGAGCTACCTCAAAAAGTAATACTACCGAACCTTCTGCATCAGGAATCGTTTCTCACCACAATAACTCTTCAATTCACATGAGAACATCTTAATTTGACTCAACAATCATTCTTTGCAAACTTAAAATAAGAGCCCAAATTAAAACTGCAACTCTACTAAGCTGGGGCTACTGACCCCACAAACTTGGGAAGGAGGAAACTTCAGCAGCAAATGAAGCTCATTAAACCCAAATCTTAAAACCAATCAAACACATTCTATTTCCAGAAGCATACAACATTAGGATGAAACCAACGACACTCATTTCACTCACAAATTGAAAACTTAGAAAAATATGATTAAATTTAAGATTTTTACCTTATGAGCAGAGTCTCTGAGAGAGTGTGAAGAAGTGGAAGAGTTGTGGGAGTCGGTTAAATGCGAGAGAAGCCAACGGCAAGTCAACATGGAGGCTCTAGGATTTCTTTGAATCCGAGAAAGTCCATGAGAAAATAACATGATTTGGGTATAAAGATTATATAATTTAAATGGGTGGAGAGAAAAGGAGATTTGAGAGAGAGAGAGCGTCGAGTTGAGAGTTGGGGGGCGGCAAAGAGGTGGAAGAACAGACGTAAACAGAAGATGAACCAAATGACTGTTTGGTATTGGGTTTGATTTGATTTGTCAATGTTTAATGCTTACCCGTATTTTGCGTTACGGTGTGAGTGGATGCACCTTATTATAACTACTTTCCCTTCTCTGCCTCCTCTTTTTCTTTTTCTTTTTCTAAAGTTTTAATATTTTTTAAAATTAAATGCTTTTTTATAATTTCATGTTAAAAAAATTATGACCCTTGATAAAAACTAAAAAAATAAATGATAATTATGACATGAATTTTCAAAGAAAATGAAATTTAATTATAATAAAAGGCTTTTTAGATATGTTATTTTTTTTAAGTAAATTCCCGATTATTACTTCTCTTGAAAGTTGAACATAGGACATATTTAGTGATTAACGGGATTGTCATCGACAATAAAAAGAGAGGTAAATATGTTATATTTAAGTTGAGCTTATTAAAGTAAATGTATTAAAATAGATATATTTTTATGAAAAAATTGTTAATAATTTGGTTAAGAAAATATAAAATTTTTAAATTTACAAGAGTGTTTTAAAAAAGAGTGAAGTGGTAACAGTGTTTAAAATTTGCAATTAGGGTTCAGTGCCAAATTGAAAAAGGTGGCGCGTGGCGGTGGCTTTCGAAAATCATGGGGTGTTCGGGGTTGTTGACGTGGAATCAATCACAACCAATAGATTTTGTTGTAACCTAACAATGATTCCTTCGTCAATGAATTTTTCAACTAAACCAAAAGGACTTTAATTATTACAAACAAACCCCATACTAATTTACATGCATAAAATTGAATTATTGATTGCAGTTAAGCCATTATTTCCTAATTATTCCATTTTTATTTTAGTAATGTTATCAAGATTGCACATTTGGTAATATACCCAACTCCTAACTTTAACTTAACATAGTTACGTAGAAGATCCACTAGGATTTTCTTATGACTTTCTTTAATAAAACCTTTTGATGGGGCAATAGAACAAGAAACAAAATTTATACTATCATACAATATTAAAGAATGGATTTGGTTGTTTCTTTCTAACAAAATCTATGGGGATCTGGCCATTAACAATCATGGATCTAGGCCTAAAACGGCCAGATTGACACACGACCACCAAATACGATCGATCACGCGTTTTTTCAATGATTGTCGATCGTGGCCAGTGGTGGTGGCCGGCAATCGTCTTGGGTGGTTGGGGGTGTTTTTGGTTAATTTTTAAGCTTTTATTATGGTTGGGGTGTTTTAGCAAAATCTCAAGAGTAGGAGGTTAAAAGAGATAATCCAAATAATAATAATAATACTATTATATAATATTAAAAAGGAAGGAGAATTTAGTAATTTATATAACATATCCCACCAATTTATTACAATATAACCAAACATATTTAATATAACATTGTCAGTAATTTTCAAGGTAATATATCTTCCCATTAATATAACATTTTATAACATTTTCTGAATAAAATGTTCCTTACCGTTATTTGGAAACTATCAAATACTTTGGAAAATACTATAACTATTGTTAAAAAGGAAAAAAAAAATTGTGATAAAGGTTTGATACAGTTGAACAAGAAGAACCTCTACTCTAAACTAGAATCTATTCTTATGGGCATTGTTTTTTCAGAGGAGAAGTAAAATATAAGATGATTCATAATGGATTCATATCAACTAATATTTGGGATTCATATCAACTAATGTTTGCAAAGTTTACATAGATAAGTTTGTTGTTTATGAGTTCGTATGTGGGTTGCTTGAATGTTAAGTAAATATGAAACTGAATGTGTGGAATTGGTGGGGTTTGTGCAAGTAAATTTAAGTTTGCCTTTAAGTTTTGAGTTGAGGATTTAAGGATTCTTTTATTTTTTTTCCAGAAACTGAATGGTAAAAAGAAAGAAGGATTTGGGGATCATAAAGTTGGAGGTGAAGGAAGCAAAGAGTGTGTTTGTTGCTCTGGAAAACAAAATTTCCAGTTAAGTTGGGATCAAAGAAAAAATTTAAGTAACTTTTGTATTTGTTGTTTGAGTTAAAGAATTATTAAGTTGGGAGATGAAGCAATTAAACTGACTTGAAGAAATAAAGAATGTAAGAGAAAATAAAATGAACTGCAAAAAGGAGAAGAAAAGAAACTGAAATGGAAAATAGAAAAAAATAAATGGGGGAGGAAGAGCGGAAAAAGAAAGACTTAGGGGCGAGAAAGAGAATAAGAGGAGGGGGACGAAAAGAATTTCGGGGACAACTTTATATTTTTGGTCAATACAAAAACTCAACCGGACAATTTTACACTTTTTGAATTTTGACCAAACCATTTGTTAACGCTGTAACCAATTTATAGGGGTGAGCACAGGTAGCGGGTAGAATCGGAACAGGGGGTAAGAACCAACTAAAACTGGAACCTACCTAGAACTCGATCTGCGGGTAGGTTCTCGGTTCCAACCCCCTTTTTTGGAACGCATCGCGGCGGTTCTCCTTCTTGCATGTGGAGGAACCGAACCAGAACTACCTAAAAATGTAAAAAGGGTACCTGTTTAGGAACTCGTAGGGGATACCCGGTTTGGAACCTGTTTGGAACCTGTTTTGGAACCTATTTGGAACCTGCTTTGGAACTTGTTTAGAACCTGTTTTGGAACCTATTTTGGAACCTGGACTATAATGAAATATTTGTGAAATGTAAATAATGGGGGAGTTTCTATTATTTTACATAAAAAAAATAAAAAAATTTAAAATAGAAAAAGTTAAATTTTTAGAATAACCTAATTAAATAAATATACGAATACAATTATACTTATTACATATAAATTACACCTTATTAAAAGCTTTAATATATTATAATAAATTAATATTAAAGTTTTGATCAATTAAGTGAATAATTGGAATTATGATCCAATTAAAAGTGTTTTACATTTTTAATGTTATTAAAAGAATTATTTTTGAATAAAATAGTATATTTGATTGAGTAATAATATATTTAGTTATTTACTTCAATTATCAAGTTCTAAGTATATCTATAATAAATTAGTAATTAATTAATTATATATGATAAATTGATAAACATTAATAAATTTAATTACTAGTTAAATATCATACTTAATCAATTATAACACTACATTATAATTAGATGATTACTTAATTAATTATAATTTTATAACATTACTTAATTGATTTATAGTATAATTAATTATAGCATTACATTAATTGATTACTATTACATTCATTAATTGATTAATTAGTGTTAATTAGCATTACATTAATTACTTAATTAATTAATTGACTTATAAGTTACAACATAATTAAATAGTTAATTAATTGACTTATAATTAGAAATTTAATTAATTATAGCATTACGTTATAGATTTATAGTATAATTACTTAATCAATTATAACATTTTATTATAAACATTAGTACAAACTTAATTAAATGATTAAAAAATTTAATTAATTATAATATTAAATTAAAAATTTATAGTATGATTACTTAATAGTTAATTCACTATAACATTACATTATAAGTATGATTATATAATTAATTATAACATTACATAATTAAATAATTACTTAATTGATTATGTCATTATATTATAAATATTAGTAATTACTAATTTACTATATAAACATTAGCATAATACTTAATTAAATGATAAGAAATTTAATTAATCATAACATTACCTTATAAACATTTCATTATAAACATTAATTAAGCATTACATTATAGTTAAATAATTACTCAATTAAATTATACTATTATTATATTACATTATATATTATGATCACTTACTTAATTATAGCATTATATAGTTAAATGATTACATAATTACATAATTAGTTATGAATTTATAACATTACATTATAAACATTAGTAATTTATTATACTATTACATTACTTAATTAAACGATTAAAAATTTAATTAATTATAACATTACTTTATATATTTATAATATGATTACTTAATCAATTATAACATTCTATTATAAACATTAGTATATTAATCAAATGATTTGAAATTTAATTAATTATAATATTAAATTATAGATTTATAGTATGATTACTTAATTTATTATAACATTACATTATACTATTATAGTATGATCATATAATTAATATAACATTACATAATTAAATGATTACTTAATTGATTATGAGTTATGATATTATGTTTTAAACATTAGTAATTACTAATTTAGTATATAAACATTAGCACAATACTTAATTAAATGATAAGAAATTTAATTAATTATAACATTATCTTATAAACATTAATTAAGCGTTACATTATAGTTAAATAATTACTCAATTAAATTATAATATTATTATATTACATTATATTATGATCACTTACTTAATTATAGCATTATATAGTTAAATGATTATATAATTACTTAATTAATTATGAATTTATAATATTATATTATAAACATTAGTAATTTATTATACTATTACATTACTTAATTGAACGATTAAAAATTTAATTAATTATAACATTACTTTATATATTTGTAATATGATTACTTAATCAATTATAATATTCTATTGTAAACATTAGTATATTAATTAAATGATTTGAAATTTAATTAATTATAATATTAAATTATAGATTTATAGTATGATTACTTAATTCATTATAACATTACATTATACTATTATAGTATGAACATATAATTAATATAACATTACATAATTAAATGATTACTTAATTGATTATGACATTATATTATAAACATTAGTAATTTACTATTTTACACAATACTTAATCAAATTATTATAACATTATATTATAAATTTATGGTATGATTATTTAATTAATTATAATATTATATTATAAACAATATTACAATACTTAATTAAATGATTAACAATTCAAGTGTTGCTTAGAGATTATAGGTTATGAGTTACATTGGACACAAATGAATGAATAATGAAAATTTGTTAGGGGTGTATTTGTAAACGTATAAGGTGTTTTTGTTATTTTTGAAACTAATAAGGGGGTAATTGATTTTTTACAGGGTACCTTGGAAAGGAACCGGAACCTGCATTTTAGGTTCGGTTCCTTGAATTGAAGAACCTGTACTGTGCGGTTCCGGTTCCTTTTTTGGGAACTGCATCTGTCAGGCTTCCCGAAAATCTGAAAATACAGGCACCGCTCACCCGTATCAATTTAGGGGCATTTTGATGCATTTGCGAAACTACTGGGGGCAACTGGATTAAATTGTCACATTTAGCCTCAAACTGACTTTCCCAAACTGTAGGCGTTTTTGATTTTTCTCTTTCATAATTATATAGTTATATTTTTAGGTTCTTTATAAATTTTATATAACATTTACTTTTTGAAATAATATTTATTTGTAAATTTTTATTGTATTAAAACTATTACATATAGAAGAATATTTTTGTGCCATTATGGTTAATGGGGTCCAGAGCAATCTAGTGTATATTAACCTATAATGCTTTGTAAAACAGTTTCACATAAGGAATTTTGTAAAGAGCCACGTTGGGTTTAGAGAGGTCAGTAGCTCCCAATGAGCCGAACGTGACTTAAGTTGAATAATAATTGAAAAATATATATTTTGTTAAAGAACAATAATAATACTATACTGTATAATTTATAATCCAAGCATAACATAATATAAAAATAACATATAATGTTATATCATATATTATACAACATTTCAAATAACATTATATAATTATAATACAATACTATGCAATTTACTTAATGATATACAATATCAAGATCTAAACAATGTGGTAATCGTGTTTAATTATGAAGTTACCAAAATATTAGCAAATTGTTCTTCAAATTAATTTGTGAATTTTCACATTCAGATAATGAACTAATTTCAATAGAGAGGCTATAACTAGAAACATTCAAAGGACTAGTTTGAATAAAATCATATATTTGACAAAAACAAATCATTGCTATTCTTCACCATAGTTGCATCACTTCATTTAAATGCAAGATGAATACTTACAATTTTGACGTTTGCTCAAACTTGACTTCAAGACAACTCTGTTTCTTTGCAGCCTCATAATTTTTGAAGAACATATGATGGTACAATACTTGACAAGATCAATCGATTCTTGCCAACATATATACAGAAAATCAAATGTTTATTAACTTCTTTAATACATCAAAGATAATATTTGACCGTTTCCATACATCAAAAATCGCCCCTGCATAATTTCCACGAGCGCAACACATAAGTTTTGTGAACACTGGAAATATTAAGAGAATTAAAAGCCCTCCCACTGTCTCACCTCCACATAGGGAATTGGAACCGCAATAATGCCTCACAAACTACAACAAAAGTGCCCTTGCCCTTATTCTGGAGATTCCATTGAAGTTTGACCTGAATCCTTTTCAGAAATCTGAATATTCTGTAAATATAAAGCACAACACGTTGAAACTGAAAACTGGAAGTGCAAGGAAAAGTTACTTTGATCTATAAAATGATGAAAGTTTAGCAATGAAAGCTTTTGTCTAAAGTTACAATTTCCCGAGGACTGAGGATGCATTGACTCGCTTCGAACAACAATGGTTACAAGTATTTTTACAACATTATATTATCAAGGGAAATGAGAAATCCAGAGAAGTAATTCTTAACTGAATACGTACCAGATTTTTGTGTCGATGCTGTATAGTAGTATTAAGATCACCCTCCCTAGTACCCTTCTTCGTCATCCCAATCTTGCATTACTTTTTGTAAACTCGGTGTGCTTAATACTCCTTCGGAAAAAGTCTTCATCTTAGGGCATTCATCCATAACTAATTCTTTCAAAGTTGGGAATTTAAAGGTGTAATTCCCAGAGCAGAAGCTATGAAACTTTCTAAATCTTCTAAGATTTAAAGTATTCAATTTTTCAAAAACAATGTCATCGTTTTTTTTATCTCCTTCATTTGATACTACTTCTATCATCATTTCACATTGGCTAATTGACATTGTTTCAAGTCCCACCAGACTTTTGGCTGTTGAGGATGATACTAAGTTTATCAATCCATGACACTGCCATACGTAAAGAGTTGTTAGATTTTCAAAATTCGTGACGATGGTGCTAGATTAATCAAATTGTGGCAAAAATTTACGTCTAGCATTTCAAGATTTTGAAGAATGGAGTCCAAATGAGAGTCTTGTTTCCACATGTACTTCAAATCAAAGAGTCCCCAAAGCTCTAACTCTTTTTATCTGTGTGAGCATTCCAACATGTTTTCTCAGCCTCTTCACATGAGAATATCTCTTGATATGAACTTACTTTCAATATGAGTTTTTGAGATTCTTAAATCTTTGAAGAACTTCAATTGGAATGTGTGCTGATTCATCCCTTAATGACTTCAAGAACTTTAACTTGGCAAAACTGATGTTCTGGTAATGGGTCTTGCCACACAGGCATGAGATCCTTTCCACTTAACACCAATTTTTCAATATTAGAGTTTACCTGAATTTTAATCATATAAATCATGTCAAAATAGATATTCCCTTAAACAAGTTTACACAAAAGTAGTAATAGATATATTCTTGACAGGAACAAAAAGAAGACAGAAATCATAAATTTGTTATTGTAGAAAAACTAAGGAGTCATCCTAATGTGGCTGTAATTGAGATTTCTGTTAATTTTGTTCTTAAAATCTACGCACCCGTCTTGGTTTTACTGTTAAGAGGCTATTACTGGTTATACTTTGTGATGCTCTAGTTAATTCCTCTATCTTATTAAAGATACCATGAAAGGTTCAATAAGCACCAAGCAGGGCCAGCTACAGGGGAGGCAACCAAGGGAATTTCCATAGCCTTTGATGGTAATACTTTATATCCTTCATCCTCATCCCATGTGCAAAAATATGTGAGATCTTCTAAATATATAATAGTCACAACAAATTCAATTTGCTCAAAACAATTTCATCTTCTACTGCTATCATCATCCAGCACCAGTAATACTCTATTTTCATCTCTTCCAATTGCATCAAGCTTTGGCAGTTGAGTGTGTGAATGAGTTTATCAACTTCAATCCGCAGCAAGATACTCTAAGAACTCTTAGATTTGCCAAAGATTTTCTGTTGATTTATTTTTTTAAATCTACCTATCTTTGTGTTTACTGTTAAGAGGCTATTAGCAGCTATAACTTTGGGATGCTCAAGAATGGCGCACATCAATGATGGCTGTTATTGCGACAGAAAATCATTATTGAACACGTGTGAGGAGCTTGTTATCCCAATCGTATTCTTTAAGTGGCGTTCATGAAGTAGAAAGAGGTGAGTTTTGCTGAGTGAGTGGTGAGTCATGCAGAGCGAGTTGTGAGTTGTGGGTCTGGGTCAGCTTTTGTCGTGAAGGGGCTAAAGTGCTTCTTTTGTTATGGATGAGAAAAGCTTCAGTTCTGTTACTTCTATAAACTTGAACCATTAATTTGCATGAATTAAAGGATTTAAATTTTTTTTTTTTTTTAGCATTTCAATAAAACATCATACCTAAATTGATAATTTCCTTTTAATTAATATTAACTATAATTTATTTATTTATTTTAATGTAACTATGTTTCAGTTAATTCCTTTATTGTAAATACATAATTCATTATGTTAATGGAACCCAGATTCAATCAATATTTGGAATATATTTAACTATTATTTTAAAGATTTTTTATGGGTAAAAATGTCTCTACAACCTAAAATGGTATCCTTGCACTAACTTCGCTGAGTGCTCCCAGAGATTTCTATTTCTTTGACCCTATAATTCCATTATGTTATCAAGCAAAACCTCAAAGGGTGTATATGTCAGTCATCCTAAAAAGATATCTCTTTAATGGCAATGCATTGAATATTTGTTATTTTAAGAATTTAATATTCATTATTTTCAATAAATTTTCCTTTTAACAGTCAAACTTCTATCTTTCTATATTTTATGCATTTCTTTATACATAATATTTTGGTTCTTTGTATTTTTTCCCCCAAGTATTTAGAATAATATTAGGAAGAGTTCAAGAAATATAAAAGGAAAAATACAATCTAGAGAAAAGAAATTGTTAATCGAACACACCTCTTTTTTGTGTAGATGTTGTATGGTTGTATTAAGGTCACCCTTCCAACACTCTTCTTCATTGTCATCCTGATTAAACTTTACTTTCCTTAAACTTGGTGCACTTACAACTGCTTCAGAGAAAGTCTTCATATTGGGACATTTTTTCACAATTAATTCTTCCAAAACCGGGAATTCAAAATTGCAATGCCCAAAGCAGAAACATGTGAGACTTTCTAAATCTTCAAGAGACAACAACTTTAGTTTGTTGAAAACAATTTCATCTTCTACTCTTAAATCTTCATCATCCTCCTTAGAGATTATTTCAGTTATCAATTTGCAGTCTTCTATTTTCATTTCCATCAATTGCACCAGACTTTTGGCTGTTGAGGGTACAAATAAGTTTATCAGTCCCCAGCACCAATCTACTCTCAAAACGGTAAGGTTTGTGAAAGATGCATGGGATGGCAGCAAACTAATCATTCTGTCACAATCAGTTCTAGAACTCCAAGATTTGGAAGAACAGAGTCCAATTAGAGT
>CM047909.1:12146641-12164577 GCA_026229545.1 Pistacia atlantica | reverse complement strand
GTCCAATTTAGAGTCTTGTTTCCACAGGCACTTCAATTTAGAAAGCTCACTCAACTTTAAACTTTTTAACCGCATCAATGTCCCCGTATGTTTGTCTTTCTCACCACATGAGAATATTTCTTCATATAAACTTTCCCTTAATATGAGCTTTTCGATATGAACGGATCTCTGAAGGATGTCGAGCAGAAAATTTGTTGATTTATCACTCTTGATCTCAATTGTACCTTTGAAAGAGAAGTGTTCTGGAAATAGACACTGCCATGTCATCATGTTGTCTGATCTCATTAGCAATTCCTCCCAATCAACGTTAAACTACAAATCAATCAAACAAAGTCAAGTTCAAGTTGAAATTTCAATCTAATTGAACCCAAGAAAAAAACAAAAGATAAATTAATTTACAAGAGTCCGACATTACTGATTGGGCTTGGGCTTTCATGACAAGTTACACAACAAAAAAGTTTGATCTAGTAACTCATGTTTCTTTCACGTGTTAAAAAAAGTGTAGACAGTTAGTATTTTATAAAAAGTTATTTTCTAATTTTATAATTAAGACCGATGAAACTTTTATTATGAATTCTTTGAATAATTAAATTTGAGACTTAAAATTGTAAGGAATAGTAGAAGCTGTTATAATTATTACTTCAAATATATATTTCTTCCATTTCCAATATTACATACATGTAAACATATTGTAAAGAACTATTTTTTCTACATTTCTTTAAAAAAAAAAAAAAGTGTGAGAAGTCACTGTTTTAAGAAAATATTTTTATAATTTTTATAAATATAATGTATAATATCTCTTTTTTTTTTTTTGAATTATTTTAATTTTATTTTTAAAATTGCGAGGAAAATTATAAGGTTTTATAATTATTACTTTAAATATGTATATTTATCATTTTGCGAATATTGAAAATGGAAATTTATTTATTTTAATTTATTCCTTATTTACTTTCAAAAGAATTTCAAAAAAAAAAAAAAAGTTATCATATATATTTTAATTTTCTTGGGCTATGCATTATATAATTAGTATTAAATTTAATTTGGTGTGGAATTCATTATCTTGAATTATATAGAAATTTACTTAACCTGATAACACTAAACGAAAATTTTGTAAACAAATGTGAAACAAGAGGTTTTAAATTCTGCAAGCAGACTTTAAACTGTTAAACAAATTATAACCAAAGAGTTTTAAAACGATCAATGTAGACTTCAAACACTAACACAAAAGTTAAACATGTGCATAGTTTTATTTTTATTTTTATTATTAAATGAAGAGAAAGGGATCATACCTCATAATTTGACGTCAACAATTGTAATTTGTCACACTTGTACACCTGTAGCTCCTTTAACATGGGCCATTCTGAAGTGTGCTGTCCAAGGCATAAGCCTCTAAGTTCTGGTAAGTCGTTAAGATCTAGAAAAGCTACCTGCGGAAAGGTAAAAGTAGCAATTGCTTCTGTTCCTTCTTCTTTGGTAACAATCTCTTTTAATTCCTTACAAGAACTAATTTTAAGGTGTTGCAACCGTTCAAAGCTTTTAATCACGGAAGATGGAAATACATAGTTTAGTTTTGCACACTCCACCATGATTAAGCGAGTCAAATTTTGAAAGCAAAAAGATGTATTCCGAATTAGGTTGTCCCAGATCATTTCAGTATGAGTACCATGCAAATCCAAGACCTCCAAATTTGGGAAAACAATCTGCACCCCAAAGTTAATTGATTGTTGTTTCAGTATTTTCTCAAGAGAAACTAAAGAATTAATATAAAAATAAATGCAGTGGTGTAAGACAATAACTTTTTATTGGTGGGACGCATAACTATACATAAGACAGAAATGAGTTTACCTTATAACACTAGATGACAAATTTGTAAAATGTAGAACAAGAAGTTTTAATTTGCATAAATGACCGTTTTATTTTAGTATTAAAGAAAGATAATGCTACTAAAACAATATTGAGTACACTAAAACATATTTTCACACAAGGAATTATTGTTAAAAAAGTTTATTAAATTTTCTTCAATTTTTTTTGGGAAAATGAATTATTTTTTAAATTCAAAAAAAAAAAAAAAAGTGAATAGTTACTGTTTTAACAAAGTTATTTTATTTATTTTTATAATTAAGATACATGACTTTATTTTCGGAAATTTTTTATTTTATTTTTTAAAATTGTAAGTAATGTCATAAGGTTCGATAATTATTACTTCAAATATGTATTTCTATCATTTTGCAAACCTTGAGAATAAAAAAATTATTTTTTTCACTTATAAAATTTTATTCATTTTCAAAATGGATTTAAAAATATTTCATTGAATAGATTTTAATTTTTGGGACTATGCATTATATGAATACTATTAATTTTACTATAGCATTAATTCACTGCTCACATGCTCATCTTTAACAAAGGCATCTAAAAGAAGGAAAAACCAAAGTGGATTTCAAATTGCATCACTTTTCAATTTTTATTATTAAACAAAGAAGGACCCATACCTTGCATTGTGAAGTGGACATTTGTAGTTTGTCACAACTATACACCTTCAAATTCTTTAACTTGGGCCATTCTGAAGTGTGTATTCCAGGATAAAAAGTTGTAAGTTCTGACAAGTTTCCTAGTTCAAGGAATTCCACCCGTGGAAAGATAAATGTGGGAAGTGCTTCTGCTCCTTCTTTGGCAACAATCTCCTTCAACTCCTTACAAGACCTTATCTCAATGTGTTGGAGCTGCTTAAAGCTTTTAACCATAAAAGATGGAAATACATATTTCAGTTTTCCAATGTCACTAATGATCAAGCGTGTCAAATTGTGATAGCAATCAGACATTGGCGGAAGTTGACTGTCCCATATCATTTGAGAATTAATTGCTTGCAGTTCTAAACCCTCCAAATTCGGGAAAACAACCTGCATCCAAAGTTAATTGTTTCAATATATTCTCAACTGATTAAGTAAAAGAAGTAACAATTGTTTCTCATAAATATATGCATTCCATCTTTTATTAATTTGAGCGACAGGCTAGCCTCTTCAACTTATAAGAGTATGTTTTCTCCAAAATCTGCGTTCCAAATTCCAATTCACTCAACAAACAAGACAATTGTTTTTCCTTTATTTACATATCTGCCATTAGTTTTTGTCATGCATATTGATTTTCACAACAAACACGTATTTCTTCTACTTGTACTAGAAGAGATTGTTAATTTCACTCAGACAATATTGCATACACTTACACTTATTTTTATTTATAGAATTATTATTTATATTTTAGAAAAAATTAATTTATTCAATCTCAAAAAGAACTTTAAAAAATTTTATCACATAGATTTTAATTTTCTTGGACGGTGCAATATTATTCCTGCTAAATTTATTTTACAAATGAGAAAAAATCAATTACCCACCCTACCATTTCGAAAAAAGCCAACGTTTCAGTCTAGCTTCAAAATTTCCAGAAATCCATCAAGTTACCCCCAAATTAGAGATGACATTAACTGATCTATTAACTGTTGAGTTAAGAATGAAGTAAGAGTCCATTAGGCCCTTCTTTTGTCCCTTTTCTGGCTTGCTGAATTACATTTTTACACCCTAACTTTATCAAATTTAATTTGTCAACCCAGATATAAAAAATATGAATTTCTTACAAATATGAAATACCACATAAGAAATACCATATTTGCCTTTGACTTTAAAAAATTTATAAAGGCGGCTAAAAAATCCGTAAGATTAAATAAATATTGTGAAAATTAAAAAAAAAATCTAGAAAGAAAAGAAAATCTAAAAAGTTTATAAAAGCTAGAGAGAATTAGAAAACTAAAAATTTGAAATATTGAAAAATTAAAAAATTAAAAAAAATTAATTAACAAAGAAACTAAAATCTGAAAACTTAAAAAAAAAAACTGGAAATTCAAAAACTATTTTGCAAGTACAAATTAAAAATAAAGAAATTATAAAAACTATATATAAAAAAAAAAAAAAAAGCTTGCAGGATGGACACCTTGGCCATATGTGATTCGTCTTGACTCACACTAGGCCAAGTGCGATTCAAGCCAGATTGCATCTGACTTGGTGAGATCTAGGCCGAATCACACTTGGGTATGTGTAATTTGGTCGGAATAGCACTAGGCCAGGTGCGATTCCGGCCATTTTTTTTTTAATTATTTTTTACAAAACTTTACATTTTTTTAATTTTTGGAAGTTCTTATATTTTTTCCCAATTTTTCTTTCTTTTTTTTCTATTTTTTGGAAATTATTATATTCAGATTATTTAATCTCTTTTTTTTTTTTAATTTTCAACTTTTATAATTTATCTCTGAAATTTGTAGATTTTCTATTTTTATTTTGGAAGTTTGATTTATTTATTTTCCAAATTTCAGTTTTTTTTATTTTCCAAAAATTATATTTTTCTTTCATTTTTCATATTTCATAAGTTATTTTGTTTTTTTTTTAATTTTTGGGATTTAATATGGGTGTAATGTTGTGTGTTTTCGAAACCAAGGGTGTAACGTTAGGTGGTAAAGTGGTATTCATCCAACCTATAAACTAATAAAAGGACAAAAAAGGTATAGTGGGCTTTTTCTGCCTTCTTGACACAAGAATTAACTTATTTAGACCATCTCCAACCCATTGCACCAATTTGGTGCAAAATTGCACCAAATTGGTGCAAAATTTGGTGCAAAACACTATTTCATCTCCAACCCACAACACCAAATATTGCACCAAAAAGAATATTCCTTAGAATATTCTTTTTTCTTTTATTGTAATAATCAACAATTAATCTATTTCACTCATTATTTTTGTATATATTAATTAAATATTGGGAATGATATTTTTATTAAATAATAATTATTTTGAAAATTATACTAATTTAATAGAATTAAGCATTTATTTAATCAAATAAACATTACATTTAATATAGAAAAACATTACATCAAATATAAAATGATACAAAAAAAAAAAAACACAAAGGTTGTAATTTAATATTTGCATTGAATAAAGTTCTATTTTTAATATTTTGATGATCTTACTGGATCCGGAACTAATCTACCGGAATACTAAATTGTTATTTTAGTTTATGTTGTATTTTCTTTTAATTTTAGTGTTTTTAAATTAGTGTTAATTTTTATTTTTAGTTATTGTAGTTTAATATTTGTATTGAATAAAGTTCTATTTTTAATTTGTCATCATTTTTTAAATTATATCATTATTATAAATTTATTATTATAAATAATAATCAAATTAAATTAAATACAAATGCTCAAATTTGGTATGATTTTTGGTGTAAAATTTAATACTCAAATTAACTTAACAAAATAAAAAAACAAAAAAATCAAAATTAAAAAAAAAAAAAATTTTTTTTATTGTACTGTAGCACTGCGCCAAAATGGCGCAGTATTTGGCGTGGGTTGGAGTACCAACCCACGCCAAATTGGTGTTTTTTGCGCCAATTTGGCGTGGGTTGGAGATGCCCTTATTAACACTATCTCTGAAATGGGGGTAACTTGATGGATTCACGAAAAGTATGGGGGCAAGTTGACTAAAATGGTGAAGCTAGAATGAAAAGTGGCTTTTTATAATACGTAGGGTGGGTAATTAATTGTTCCTCATTTTCAAATATTTGCTTTCATCTATCTCTTTGTTGAAGTAAAGAAACTATGACACGAACCATGGCTCACATATATGCTCATCTTTAATTCAATCATCTAAAATATGGAAAAATAAAATTAACCTGAGAAGTAATAATTTGTAAAGAAAAGCATTCTTGTAAGACAAACTTATAATTATGGAACACATTTGCATCAGATAGAAAGTTAATTGATTACCTGATAACAGTAGATGTAATTCATGTGTAAATTTAGACAAGATATTTTAAATTGGAATTAAACACGTGTAAGTTGAAGAGGTTACCTATTGTCCTTTGCAATAACTTTTTTATTTCTAATATTAAAGAAAGAAAGACTCATACCTTATATTGTGAAGTGAATATGTGTAGTTTGTCACAACTATACACCTGCAACTTCTTTAACTTGGGCCATTCTGAAGTGTGCATTCCAGGGTAAAAAGTTGTAAGTTCTGGCAAGTTTCCAAGTTCAAGGAATTCTACCCCTGGAAAGATAAATGCAGGAGATGCTTCTACTCCTTCTTTGGCAATGATCTCCTTTAATTCGCCACAATTGTTTATCTCAAGGTATTGGAGCTGCTTAAAGTTTTTAACCATAGATGATGGAAATACATATTTCAGTTTTCCAATGTCCCTGATGATCAAGCGTGTCAAATTGTGATAGCAATCGGACATTGGCGGAAGTTGACTGTCCCTTATCATTTGAGAATTGATTGCTTTCAGTTCTAAAGCCTCCAAGTTCGGGAAAATAACCTGCACTCATATATGAAGTAATAAAGCAATAATTAATTCTCATTTTTATATGTAAGACACGCCATTAATGTTAAAGATCTCTCTTTTGTCTCTTAATGGTTTTAATCACAGAAAATTATTAAGGATTTTTGTCATGCCTATTGATTTGCACAACAAACACCTATTTCTTCTACTCGTACTAGAAGAGATTGTTAATTTCACTCAGACAATATTGCATACACTTACACTTATTTTTATTTATAGAATTATTATTTATATTTTAGAAAAAATTAATTTATTCAGTCTCAAAAAGAATTTTAAAAAATTTTATCAAATAGACTTTAATTTTCTTGGATGGTGCGACATTATCCTTGCTAAATTTATTTTACAAATGAGAAAAAATCAATTACCCACCCTACCATTTCGAAAAAAGCCAACTTTTCAGTCAAGCTTCACAATTTTAATCAACTTTTCCCAAACTTTCCGGAAATCCATCAAGTTACCCCCAAATTAGAGATGACATTAACTGATCTATTAACTGTTGAGTTAAGAACGAAGTAATAGTCCATTAGGCCCTTTTTTTGTCCCTTTTCAGGCTTGCTGAATAACATTTTTACACCCTAACTTTATCAAATTTACATTTGTCACCCTTAATATAAAAAATATGAATTTCTTACAAATATGAAATACCATATAAGAAATACCATATTTGCCCTTTGACTTTAAAGAAATTATCAAGAAGGCTAAAAAATCCGTAAAATTAAATAAATATTGTGAAAATTAAAAAAAAAAATCTAGAAAAAAAGGAATATCTAAAACATTAAAAGAAAATCTAAAATGTTTATAAAAGTTAGAGAGAATTAGAAATCTAAAAATTTGAAATATTTAAAAATTAATTAACAAAGAAACTAAAATCTGAAAACTTAAAAAAACATCTGGAAATTCAAAAACTATTTTGCAAGTATAAATTAAAAATAAAGAAATTATAAAAACTATAAAAAAAATTAAAAAAAATAAAAAGCTTGCTGGAATCGGATTTATTAACACCATCTGTGAAATGGGGGTAACTTGGAGGGAGGTTGACTAAAATCGTGACGCTTGAATGACAAGTGGCTTTTTGGAAAACGTTGGGTGGGTAATTGATTGTTTCTCATATCCAATATTTGCTTTCATCTGTCTCTTTGTTGAAGTAAAGAAACTATAACACGAACTTTTTTATTTCTAATATTAAAGAAAAGCATTCTTGTAAGACAAACTTATAATTATAGAACACATTTGCATCAGATAGAAAGTTAATTGATTACCTGATAACAGTAGATGTAATTCATGTGTAAATTTAGACAAGATGTTTTAAATTGGAATTAAACACGTGTAAGTTGAAGAGGTTACCTATTGTCCTTTGCAATAACTTTTTTATTTCTAATATTAAAGAAAGAAAGACCCATACCTTATATTGTGAAGTGAATATGTGTAGTTTGTCACAACTATACACCTGCAACTTCTTTAACTTGGGCCATTCTGAAGTGTGCATTCCAGGGTAAAAAGTTATAAGTTCTGGCAAGTTTCCAAGTTCAAGGAATTCTACCCGTGAAAAGATAAATGCAGAAGATGCTTCTACTCCTTTGGCAATGATCTCCTTTAATTCGTCACAATTACTTATCTCAAGGTGTTGGAGCTGCTCAAAGTTTTTAACCATAGATGATGGAAATACATATTTCAGTTTTCCAATGTCCTTGATGATCAAGTGTGTCAAATGTTGATAGCAATCAAACATTGGCGGAAGTTGACTGTCCCATATCATTTGAGAATTAATTGCTTGCAGCCTGACATCTTCCAAATTTGGGAAAACAACCTGCACCCAAAGTTAATTGTTTCAATATATTCTGGACTGATCAAGTAAAAGAAGTAACAATTGTTTCTAATAAATATATGTATTCCATCTTTTATTAGGTTGAGCAACAGGCTAGGCTCTGCAACTTATACGAGTATGTTTTCTCCAAATTCTGCGTTCCAAATTCCAGTTCGCTTAACAAACAGAAGACAATTGTTTTACCTTTATTTACATATCTGCCATTAGTTTTTGTCATGCATATGATTTGCACAACAAAACTTCTATCTGATAACACATATTTCTTCTACTTGTACTAGAAGAGACTGTTAATTTCGCTCATAAAATATTGCATACACTTACACTTCTTTTTATTTACATAATTATTATTTATATTTTAGAAAAAAAATAAGGGTGAATACTAACTATATACCTAGAAAAAAATATATTTTAAAATTATAAAGAAAATAAATAAAAATTTATATAATTAATTTCTTGAATAATGTTAGTTTGATTTTTCAAATTCCAAGGAATATTAGAAGGTTTTATAATTACTTCATGTATATATTTCTTTCATTTGAAAAAAGCTCTAACAGATCTACTCTTATTGGTTTCATTTTTCCATAGTTGTTTGTATAAAATGATATTAAAATTTTTTTAGGAATCTTAAAAATGCAAAATTGATTTATTCAATTTAATTCTTAGTTTATTCAGTATCAAAAAGAATTTCAAAAAATTTTATCGAATAGATTTTAATTTTCTTGGATGGTGCAATGTATAATTCCTACAAAATTTAATTTAAAAATGAGAAAAAAAAAATTTTCCACCCCACCTTTTCGCAAAAAGCCAACTTTTCGTTCAAGTTTCACAATTTTCCTCCAAACTTTCTAGAAATCCATCAAATTACCCCCACATTAGAGATGACGTTAATTGATCTATTAACTGTTGAGTTAAGGATGAAATAAAAGTTTATTAGGCCTTCTTTTATCATTTTCTAGGTCTAGGCTTGCAGAATAACATTTTCGACCTTAACTTTATCAAATTTACATTTGTCGCCCTAGATTTTATAAATATGGTATTTCTTACAAACAAGAAATACCATCTTGGCCCTTTGACTTAAAAAAATTTATGAACAAAACTAAAACATCTGCAAAATTAACCTAAAAACTAAAATCTAGACATTAAAAGAAAATCTAAAAAATTTATAAACGTTAGAGAGAATTAGTAAACTAAAAATTTGAAAAATTAAAAAAATTAATTGAAAACGAAACTAAAATCTGAAAACTCAAAAAAAAAATCTGGAAAATTAAAAATTATTCTGGAACTATAAATTATAAATAAATAAATTCTAAAAACTATAAAAAAAAAAAAAAATTGTTTAGAATCGGTAATTGCCGATAACCTAGCTAGCCAGGATTTGGCCGCGCATGCCAATTGTAGGCCACCAGCCAGGTCATCGACGTTGGTCTGCCACCTTGACCAAGTGTGATTAGGCTTGTGTTGCACCAAACCAGGTGCGATTCAGGCTAGATCGCACCTGGCCAAATTTAATTTTTCAGAAGTTTTTATTATTTAATTTGATTAAAATCGTGAAGCTTGACTAAAAAGTTGGATTTTCCGAAAATGTAGGATGGGTAATTGATTTTTTCTTATTTACAAATATTTGCTTTCATCTGTCTCTTTGTTCAAGTAAAGAAACTCATCACCATGACACGAATCATAGCTCATATATATGTTCATCTTCAATTCAATCATCTAAAATATGGAAAAAGAAAATTAACCTGAAAAGCGGTAATTTTGTAAATAAAGGCATTCTTGTAAGACAAACTTATAATTATGGAATGCATTTGCATCAGATAACGAGTTAGTTGATAATAGTTATATGTAAATATAGACAAGATATTTTAAATTATATTTGAACACGTGTGTAAGTTGAAGAGGTTACCTATTGTCTCTTGCACTAACTTTTTTATTTATATTATTAAACAAAGAAGAAAGAACATACCTTATATTCTGAAGTGAATATGTGTAGCTTGTGACAATCAGACACCACCAAGTTCTTTAACAAGGGCCATGTCGAAGTGTGTATCCCAGAATAGAATGTTGCAAGTTCTGATAAGTTTTCAAGATGTAGGGATTCTATCTTTGGAAACATAAATGTAGCAGCTGCTTCTGCTCCTTCTTCTTTGGCAATAATCTCATTTAATTTCTTACAATTTCTTATCTCAAGGTGTTGGAGCTGCTCAAAGTTTTTTACTATAGAAGATGGGAATACATATTTCAGTTTTCCAAGGTCCTCAATGATCAGCCGTGTCAAACTCTGGTAACAAGAAGACATTGTTGGAAGTTTGTTATCCCATATCACTTTCGAATTGAGATCTTGCAGTTCTAAAGCCTCCAAATTCGGGAAAACAACCTACACTCATATGTGAAGGAAAAAAAGCAATAATTAATTCTCATTGTCATATGTAAGACATGCCATTAATGTTACAAATCTCTCTTTTGCCTCTGAATAGTTTTAATCACAGAAAATTATTAAGGATTATTGAGCATCTATCTCCCTCTCTTAGCATACGCATATATTTAACATACTTATCAGTACACAAACTTTAGCATGAATGAAGTCCACTTGATAAAATTACAAATTACTTATGCACTCAAACTGTATGTCAAAAGCTAGCTATATTTATTGTAACAAATTTAACTGAAAATTAAATCATATGAAGAATTGGCTCATTCAGAAAGATATAACAAAGGTAACATAGTTTTATTTGCAATATTTGTTATTTGATGTTAAGTTACTATATGAGATTTTTTTTTTTTTTTTTACCGTCTTCTTTCAGATAAGGAATTTACTTTCGTACATATGCTAACGAAATTTAACAAGAATTAAGAAAAGATAGAACATATGATGCATAAGTAAAAGATTGTCGTCAATCAGACCTTTTCGTTAAAAAGTGGTGAGGGAGTATCAAGTTCATGCGCCAAATTGATATCATTGTACTGCAAATCAGTTGTCGATTCCTGGCTTGATTGCGACGTTGATGGTGTCTTTACTTCTAAGTAGAAGTTTGCAATCCGTGGAAGATTCATCAAAGTCAAAAACCGTAATTGACAGATTACTTCGTTAATGTTGACATCATCTTCTCTTTCAACAATGAAAACCGCTTTCATATTCTTGCAATCTGACACATTGATTCTTTGAAGTTGTGGAAGGCTTCTAGAATTGGAGAATGAGAAGATATTTTCCAGTTTAGTACAACTTCTTACTTCTATGATTCTTAAGTTACAGAAAGACCCCGCCATAGGTTGACCGTAACATATCTTCCGTAACTCGATCAAATTGAAAAGAATCAATGACTCCAAGAGGGGGAAGGCAGGAAAAGCATCATGAGGTACGCACTTGATTGAGTCAACAAGACACAAGATGTTAGGATTATTGTGAACATGAAGATATTTCAATTTTGAAAACCCCTCTTTATCTAATTCATAAAGGACATTCTTTATACCTTGCTCTAGTTTGTCTATGCATAAGAATTCAACATTCCTGAAGCCCTGCAATTCCTCTGACCAAATGATGGAAGTAAGCTTCAATTTCAACATTCTAGAAGAGGTCCAAGGCTCATCAAAACTAAGGCTCAGAATACGCATGAATCGCCCATCATCACCAAATATGTACGACCTACCAAATGTAGAAGACCCATCTCCTATTGATATTTCGTATCTCTCAAGCTTTTGGGTGGTGAACAAACCTTTAGGAATCATCTTTTCATCTTCAATATGTAATTCTAAAGTGGTCAGATGAGACAGATACTTCAACTCTCCAAGGCTAGCATTACTTCTTTCAACATTGCTTGCTTCAGCCTCCCATACAACAGAGCATCCATCCATATACAATTCTTCCAATTTGACTAAGCTTGATAGAACATTTGGTGCTATAAAATTTAGTTTTCGACAACGGCTTAAATCTAACAACCTTAATTGAGTCAATCGACCAATTTCTTTTGGCAAATGCTCAACATTTGAACCTCGTAAACTAAGAATTTTTAATTCGTTTAGCACTCCAATGATGGCTACATCTTCAAGTTTACAATAATCCAAACACAATGTTTGAAGGTTTACTAGGAATTGAAGTGATGACTGCAAAGAGAAAAATTGCACGCTAACCAAATCTAGAACTTTGAGTTTTGTCATCTTTGTGAAAAAATTCTCAGGGATTTCAACATGAGAATCACCAATCTTGGTGCTCATGAAGAAAGATTCAAGCTCCGGACAATCCAATCCATTGTGCAACTCACTAATAGAACTATCACATACAAAGATCTTTTTGCAAATTTTTAGACAATTTTGAGGAGGCCATGACCATGTAATCTCATTTCTCACAGAAAATACATGGTCGTCTCGATTTGCAATGGACAAAGCAACTTCCCGAACAAAATCATGCATAGAAAATGATTCGTTGGTGTGACCATTAAACAATAAACATGAGTCTTTGAGGTCATAGATCAAATCAGACACTTTATCTCGCGCTTCTTCTATTGTATAAATGTCTTGGAATATATCCAAGCCCACAACATATTTGACCAAGTCTAAAATGAAACACCGATGTGTCATTAGACTACAGAGTAAAAAAGTTTTCTGTAGTACCTCACCTTTTAAATACTTGTAACTCAAGTCTATAGTCGCATATGCCTCTTTCATCTCTCCTGTGATGTTTTCTGGGGAAGACCTTTTCAATGTTCGCAAGGCCGTTTTCCATTGAGATGGTTGGTTCTTGTGCCTCAATGCTCTTGCTATAGTAACAATGGCAATGGGCAAACCCTTACATATGCTGCATATGTTTTCTGCCAGAGATTTAAACTCATGTTTTTCAATGAAATCACCTACAGGGAAAACGAGATCAAAAGTTAATGAAGCGGAAATATAAATTTTATATAGTATTGCTAGTAACTTAAACTCCTTTAAGAAGCTTTTTAAAAAAAATCTTTGAAAGTTGTAACATATAATCAAGAAACAGAGTCAAGTTTCTGATCATAAGGATCAGGTTTTGGAAGAGTTAGAGAGGTTGCTCTTGAGGTTTCTTCTTTGAGTTAAAAGAAGTGTGAGTCGTGTGTAATCGGGCCAAAGGTTCTTGGATTTGCGATTTCTATATCCTCTACTCTATTTTCTGTAATTTGTGAGTCATGTGTAAAGATTTTGAAAACTAAATTATGCAAAGAAAAATAGAGTTTAAAATATGCAAAGAAAAATGAAAATTCTATAATCTGCTCACCTGCCATATTCTTAAACAACCTCCAACTCTCTTCTTCACTTAAATTGCCAATCGGGAAAGGTTTAGGGTCACCCATATTCTTCAATACATGTTGGTATCTTGCTGTCACCAATAATTTACATCCCCTGTCATCAGATTGATCAGGAATCCCTATACTCTTCAAATCAAAATTATCATCCCATAGATTATCTAAAATGATAAGAATCTTCCCGTCGTTCTTCTCCTCTTTCTTCTTCAACCGTTCATACAATTTACTTATTTTTTCAGTTTCGTTATTGAACTGCAGACGTAACTGATCTGCCATTTCTGTCTGAATCTTCTTTACGTCAGGAGCCTCAGTTACCTCGACGAAAACCACCACATCAAAGAACTTCTTGACTCTTATAGCAACTTCCTTCGCTATCGTCGTCTTGCCGATGCCACCCATTCCATAGATCCCAATCATGTTTACATTAGCATCATTTAACGCGCTCACTATATCACTCAAAATAGAATTTCTTGATGCCATTTCAGTGTAATTTTTGTCAGGTCTAAGCCGCACGTCGTCCAGAATAGTGGGATTGGAAACCTTATCAAAGTCTTTTTGTTGCTGCAGGAGTGGAAATATATTATCCTCTATTTTGAATGCTTTCTTACCATATTTGTAGCGGGTGATCAAGTTTGGGCACAATCCCTTGAAACACCGGTCGTTCTCTTTCTCTGCAATCAAATTGTCTGCTTGAACAATGATGGAATCGACGTTCTTCTGCCACTCCTTAACCCTATATTTGATCTTTTCCACATTTCTTTCAGCCGCAACAACCTTATCCTTCACCTCCTCTTCTGCTTCCTTAAGCTTCTCAACTTCATTTTTGAGATCGTCAAAGTTGCTCTTATAGTTGTACAAGTACATAAATTGACGCCCAATCGGAGCAGCCAACCACTTGCCAACTTCGACAACAACACTCACGACAGTTTCAACCATTTTAAACTCTGTTTCCGTCTTTCCTTCACTTCTTTTTTAAGTTTGAAAACTGGAAGAGAAAAAGGCAACTGAAAATAAAACAGAGACAACAACAGAACAAGAGAGAGCAAAATCAAAATAGAACCAGTAGAGAAAGCAAAATTGAAACAGAACAAGTAGAGATCAAAATCAAATAACAGTAAGGACAAAATGCTGATAATAAGCTTTTTTTTTTTTTTTTTAAATAAATAAAACAAGAAATAAAGGAATGAGATAAACTGACAAAGAGTGAAAAATCAAGAGAACTGGTTTCTGGCTAAATTTTTTATTTTTTTTTTTTGGTTTTAGAAATAAAAAGATCGGAGGTAGCAGTCTGAAGGAATGAGAAAGAAGAAAAGGGAAAAAGCCGTAGAAGATCAATAGGCTTGAGAGAGCTGGAACGGAGAGGAATGAGAGTAATGCAGAGAGTGGAAACGGAAGCAGATAGTAGAATGTATATAATAAAGTTATGGAGTGAAATAAGATCTCATCACTTGATCAGTCGAAAGTCAACAGCTCTATTACCCTAACAAAAAAGAGTTAATTACAATTTACAATTGAGGTTTCCTAAATAATTCTCTCCTTCAGTATCGGTGAGGCTTCCTAAATAATACCCCTTAGCTTCAGTTCACCGTTAGGAATTAACAGTTAATGCAACCGTTATAGGGGAACATGGTAACTGTAACCCCAAGCATCAGTTAATTCAAATATAATGAAAGAGAGGACAAATTGGTAATTTTATGTAAATTTCAACTTGCAAGTTAACGGAATTGGATGGCATTAGGCTTCATGGGTGATTTTTTACTATTATCCACAGAAGTACCATAAGTTGATGATTAACAAAAACTGAGGGCTAGTTTTTGAAAATCTCCCGTTTAATATATATATATATATATATATATATATATGGGTAATAAAATTTTGATTGGGCTATATGCACCCAAATTTTTACTATTTACAACTCTTTCGTGAAGTATTGGTGTATGACCATTGTGAAGTAAGAGGATAGTATAAGGTAGGGATGGACCTATTAAGAGACTAGTGGGGGCGGTGACCTTAATAAAAAAAATTCATTTATTTTTGTTAGTATTTTGTGTTTGACCAGATTATATTTGTGTTTATATTTTTTGATTTGGTCCAACTTATTTACTTTTTTAAGTTACAATCCTCCTTGATTTTTTTAAAATCATGTTAAATCGCTTGACTTTTCCCTAAAATTAAATTATGGGTCCCGTCCTTATTAGGAGGTGAATTATCTAGCAAAAGATCAAATAAATTTTCCCACCCAAGGTTTAGCAAAATTTAAGTTCCCATCTCTGGTCTCATAAATTCTAGATTCCACCCTTAAATTAACACCATTTGTGATTTTTTGGGTTCTAGCACAATATAAATAGTGATATTACCAAACAACCCTTGAAAAATAAATTACAAAATTATTTTTAAACCCAAGATTTTGGCCATTCCCGAAACCCTTTCCAAATTTTGGCCCACCCACTGCCCCCACTGGGCGCAAAAGAAAGGTTGGTCGGTAACAAATGGTCAGTGAGAGAAGCGGATGTGGGGGTGGGTTTTGAAGAAGAGAGAATGGGGGGTCAAATGGAGGTGGTTGGATGAATTTCCAATGAGTGGGGCGATCGAAAAATTGCTACAAAGATGGAGGTTTGCGAAGTCTAAAATCACCGCCTAAAAAGTCTGCAACAATCAAAAGGAGGTGAGCAGGTTGGAAAAGAACTGCAATTGCAATTGCATGATTAGAGCTGGGCATTTGGGACCGGGCCCAAAAGCCCAGCTCCAAAAACCGGTCCTAGGAGGCCTGGTCCCAAAATGGGACCAGGCCTTAGGAGGAGGGCCCGGGCCCTCCACTGGGCCCTCCTCCAAGGCCCGGGCCTGGGACCGGTCCCAGGCCTAGGCCCAAAAAAATTTATATATTTTCAATATAGTCCCTTGCCAAATTACATAAAACCCCCTGTTAATTTTAAATAAATATAAATTACGAGAGTTAAAATAAAATTTTATAAAATTTATTAAAAAAAAAATCTTCCAGGTCTAAAAAATTTATAAAATTTGTAAATTTTACCCCTAAAAAATACTAAAAACCCCTTATAAAATTTCGTTTTACCCCCAAAATATAAAAAAAATTGAGGGGGAAAATGAAATTGTCCAAGGCCCATGGGACCAGTCCCGACCAGGCCTAAGGCCTGGTCCGGGTCCTGGTTTTTCTCATGGGCCTGGGACCGGTCCCAAGCCTGGGCCCGCAAAGGACCGGTCCCTTGCCCAGCTCTATGCATGATGATAGGAGTGGAACCCACACATCGGAAGAAGCGGTGGGAATCCATCATTAAGGAAGACAATGCCATGATTTGCACGTCTCTATGGACCACACACCACTCCGTTATATCTCACACTACCATCATTAATATTTTATTTAGGGAGATTGCTAACCTTATAAAGAAAAATACAAAGAAGAGCATACAAAGATAAATCTTACTCTTGATCTTTATGATTGTCTTTCTCTCACTCTTTCTCTTCTTTCAAGGACAAGATTTGTCTTTGTATACCCCTCCTTGTATTTCTCTTTGTAAGGCTAACATTTCTCTTTTATGTATTATACATGAACAAAATTAAAACCACCTTAACATATTCAACTAATTCTATGTTTAAGGTAATCCACCCCCTTTCAGTGAAATTAATTTCTTAATGAATATTATGTTACATGTCCAAAGGAAATATTAAATTTGATTTTATATAGTTTATGTTAGAGGTGGGGTTAAGAAGCTTAGAATTGTGGATCATCATATCTACAATTTTGATTTTCTAAATCATTTCAGTTTGAATGAAGCTTAATTAGGGCTAGTATAAATTAGAAAATTTTGTTTGGGCATGGGCCATTAATTATAAGAGAAAGGTAATGACATGCGGCAGCAACACAATAAGAATGATAAATATAAGAGTAAATGACATTTTCCTACCCAATGTTTGGCCCAATGACACTTTCCAATCTAAAAAGTTTTAAAATACAACTTGATTTTATCCAGATTCACCACAAATATGGCCGAAAAATGCCAGATCTACTGCCAGATCCGGCCTTCGACGGCTGCAACACTCCATCTTTGGCCGGCAGCGACGACCAAAGATGTGGCCGTCGTTGTCTGTCAACGATGGTCATTTCTTTGGTCATCACTTTCCGGTCAGATCTGACCAGAAAATGCCAGATCGGTGAATTACCGGTCATTTACGGTGATGGCGTAGACCGTTGCGATAGATTCTGGTTACTATCGGCGGTGGCTGTCGGTATCTAACAAGTATGGGTGGGTGGGGGTATTTTTATTAATTTTTAAACTTTTTTGGGGGTATTTGATGGAATTAATAAACTCAAGGGGTCTAAAAATAATTAAAAAAATAGACTAATATTTCTTAAAAGGTATTCTAGTCTTTTCACTAACGAAAGGTACCTATTTGTCATTTTGAAACCTTTTAGATACCAAACAATGTTTTGCCAAATCTTGGGTAGGTATAAG